>JAKCPI010013843.1:0-23092 GCA_023213315.1 Euborellia annulipes
CATATAGGTACCAAGCTACCTATATATTTACAGGATCGTATATTGAAGCTTGAAATGCCTCTACTAGATATAGTTGGCGGCAATCCATATCACTTGAAATCGACAATAGAACAAAACTCGATTCCTAGGTTACCTCAAGATATTATTTAGAATGATGAAAATGAAGCATTCCAGGCCAAATCGGACGGTTTGAAAAATTTTAATTTTTGATTTCCTTCATTTTTTGACATTTTTTAGTACCCATCAAAAAACTCTTCCTGGTAAATTTTGAAATTTTTTTGATCACCGGTTTAAAAGATATCGAATTTCGGTTTTTCGCTCATAACTTCTTCAAAAATGGTCCAAATTCAAATTTTTTTTGAATTTTGTTTTTTACATACTTTTTAGAAAAAAATACAAAAAAATTATTTAAAGTGTTTTTATATGCGATTTTTGAGTTTGAAAATTTTAATCTTGTTTTTGAAACTGTATGTACTCTTCGATTTTTTTGATAATTTTTTATTTTAAACTTCTATTCATTCTACAAATTTTAAGACCGGGTTGATAGTGGTCCTATGATAATTACTATTTTTTTGATTTTGAAAATTTCGAAAAAATTTTATTCGCTATTAACCATTATTAAAACCACTTTTTGGTATTGAGTTCTCTTTTTTTAGTTATTTTGAATTGATTTTATACATTTTTATCGTTAACAGGTGTTTAAAATAAATAATTAGTATTTTAGTTTGTTGAAAGAAAATCAAAATCAAAAATCGAAAAAAAATAGTAATTACCATAAGTCTAAGTTATGAGCAAAAAAGCGAAATTCGATATCTTTTAAACCGGCTATCAAAAAAATCCAAAATTTACCAGGAAGAGTTTTTTAGATGGGTACTAAAAAATGTCAAAAAATAAAGAAAATCAAAAATAAAATTTTTCCAAACCGTCCGATTTGGGTGGAATGTCCCAAATAGGGAAATGATTCTTATTACAATAATTTTGAATAAGCCATAGAAATAATATTCGGACCCGCATACCGAGAATTCCCCATAACTGATATGTATCTATTCTTATTGTAATGCGCTTAACGACGTCGACGACGGCGTGATCTCTCTGATTGGCCAGGCTTTGGAGGTGAATAAATACCGACGAATTCAAAAATAATTTAAAATCTAAAATTCTAGAAAGCCATAATGTCCTAGAAGAGACCCGATTTTTAAAAGGAGGGATATAACATTTGACCTGTCCTCAATCTTAACAGAGGCAGTAGCGTACCGGGAGGTGAATACCGGACTCCAGGGGCTTATCCCCCTGACCAGCAAGATGCCCGCTGAAGTTTCGCAGCTGGTGTTACCTTATCTTATCTTATCTTATTATATTAAACGAGCAATTCTTGTATATATATATATATAATCGGTTTCTCGAAAACGGCTCTAACGATTTGGATGAAATTCACGGGTTAGGGGTTTTTGTGTTGACAATTCGATCTGTCACGGTCTCATCTTCGGCTAAGTTGTTTTTGATGGGTTTTTTGTTAATTGAAATAATTATTCACAGGTGGTTGTTTGAATAAAAATTTATAATTACATTTTTTTCAATTTCCTTTTAATAAAATTAATTGTTTTTTTAATTTTAAATTCCACTAATAGATCATTACAAATATTATTATATATTAGAATTTGGCAATTTAATTAATTAAAGGATGAAGATGAGATTGAATAATGGAATTGAAATAATTATCGGAAAAGAGGTTTTTTTATTTAATTAGTTTTTCCTCTTATTAAAAACAAGGACTAAAAGATGATCAAGGACATTCGATGGTGGAGAAGTAATCTCCGGAGTCGAAGCTCAAAAACAATGTATGCATAAATTCATGTAAAATAAATGGTTTAATAAATTTAATTGATAAAGGTATTTTTCTATAAAATAATTTAATAGAATATCAATTTCATTCTCTTAAAAAATCCGACAATTCGTTTTTCATTTTTGAAGAAGTAATGAGCAAAAAACCGAAATTCGATATCTTTTAAACTCGTGATAAAAAAAATTTCAAAAACCAGATTGAGTTTTTTGATGGGTATTAAAAAATGTCAAAAAATAAAGGAAATCAAAAATTAAAAACCTTTTAAAACACAACCGATTTGGCCTGGAATGCTTCATTTTCATCATTCTAAATAATATCTTGAGGTAACCTAGGAATCGAGTTTTGTTCTATTGTCGATTTCAAGTGATGGGAGGATTGCCGCCAACTATATCTAGTAGAGGCATTTCTAGCTTCAATATACGATCCTGTAAATATATAGGTAGCTTGGGTACCTATATATGGATGATAAATTTGGATGGTCGGGTCAATAAATATGTGAAATTTATTCTGATAAATCAGCTGATCCAGCGCTGAAATCTATAATTCTGAAATGTCAAACTTAATGAATCGATTGGAAAAATGTTTATTGGTGTGGGGGTGGGGGGTCACACACACACACACTTTGACAAACAACTACTCTAACAGAGGCAAACGAAAAATCACACAGATATATGTAGAGAAAGGCGGGCAGGCAACACACAAATGGACAGAATCAAATTAAATGGGCACACAACACATCCGGGCTACTATTTTCTCTCTCTTTCTAACAATTCACGTACAAGAGCAGAAATTTATTATTCGACCAATCGATTTAATTGCTTCCAACGTGTAAATTTACAGACTATACCCCAGATTCCTGCTTTAGATATATATATGTCTATAAGTGGAGTATATAAAGTGTGCAAATAAAATTTCACGCAGGGAAACCATTCGTTTTTTATGTTTATTTAGTAATTTTACAAATTCATTTTTTTTTTGTAGGGGGAGTAGGATAGAAGAGGGAGGGGGGTTGAGAGGCGAACAAAAAGGAATGGGGGCGTTGTTTTTTGTTTTGGTTTTATTAAGGTTGAAAAAGGGTGTCTGTTTCTCCCTGTTTTCTATCTTCTTTTTAACCCCCAAATGGTTGTAAATTGGTATATTTCGTAGTGTTTATTACACAATTTATATTCTTCTTGATAGGGATGAGAGAGGCAAGCTATAAATTTTAAATGTTCGTTTTTTTCTTTTGCAAATCCATATCTACGATACCTATACTATAAAAAATGAGATAAAGTATTAAAAAAATAAAAATAATAAACTGACACGTTCTGATGTGGCCATCCACTTGACTTTACCATACAACCTGGCCCCTCACTTATATTTAATATTTAATAAAATTATTTATAATCATGTAGGGGGGGGGGGTTAGTTTTTGCATTTTTAGACTTCTGGGGGCCCACTGATTATGTATACAACATTTGGTTGAGTTTGGTACAAGAGCCTAGAATTTCATCCCCCACCCCCATTTTGGGCGGTTAGATTTTGCATTTTTAGTTTTCTGGGGCCCACTGATTATGTATACAAAATTTGGTTGAATTTGGTTCATAGACCTATATTTTCATTTTTTGGCCCTACACCCCCCCCCCATTTTGGGTGGTTAGTTTTTGCATTTTTAGACTTCTGGGGGCCCACTGATTATGTATACAAAATTTGGTTGAGTTTGCTCAAATGGCCTAGATTTTTAATTTTTAACCCCCCCCCTCCACCCCCCTTAATTTTGGGTCGATATGCACCAAAATCTAATCAGCTCTTAATCTCAATGCACCAAAACTACGTGTGAAATTTGGTTTTGATATTCACACTAGTTTTTGAGCTAGCTCGTCCACAAAAATTTGGTAACGCACAGACTAACAGACTAACAGACATTTTGACAAAACAATTATTATCTCGAAAAATATAATTTTTTCGATGTTCACTTATTAGGGCTTTTTTGTAGACCGAAATGCCATGGTTTCGCTCAATTTTTTTAATCAAAATAGTTTCAGCCGTTTTTGAGATATTTCGAAAAAAAAGAAGGAAAAAAAACACTTTTTTCATGCACGATTACAATACTTGACCATACCCTGTATGGTAAAGTAAAATAAAAACATGACAGTCATGGGGATAGCCGATTCAGAAGCGAAAAACTTAAAACTATTTTAAATAACGAGCGTCATTTTTTTTTTGAAATTTTAAATTAATTTTTCGTTAAATTGAAGGGTTGGTTTTGTCACAAATATAATAAAACAATAATTTTAATAACTATTTGTATTATTTAATTGATAACTATACAGTTTCGGTCACCACTGGTCGACCATCCTCAGTAGTTCTAAAAATTGAAATGAAACACTTATTTACATTTTTTCTTTTTATAGAGAATTATATAACACAAAATTTTTTTTTTACAATAATTTGAAATCATACATACATCTCGTTCAAGAACCGGAATTTGTCATTTCACATGAAACATTCATTCTTAAATCTTCAATATAGATACATCACATAATTCATTACAATCACACACATATATATATATATAGCAACAATTTATAAAAACGTTTATCACTGAACTAGAAACTATTTTGAATTAATGATTATATTAAATATTATTTTCAATTTTATTTTTTTCTAATTATCTCATTGCATAGTCAATTATTATATAATTAAAAAATCCATTATAAATAATCCATTCTAGAAACACATTATAAGTTAATTTACTCTTTATTTTTTATTTTTTATTAATGAAATTAATGAAATATCAAAAAATACACATCTTCCTATTACATTTTTCTTATAAAATCAATACCTGTTTAATCAACATACTAAATCAATTCAAACTCTCACAACTCCGGTTCTTGAACGAGATGTATGTATGATTTCAAATTATTGTAAAAAAAAAATTTTGTGTTATATAATTCTCTATAAAAAGAAAAAATGTAAATAAGTGTTTCATTTCAATTTTTAGAACTACTGAGGATGGTCGACCAGTGGTGACCGAAACTGTATAGTTATCAATTAAATAATACAAATAGTTATTAAAATTATTGTTTTATTATATTTGTGACAAAACCAACCCTTCAATTTAACGAAAAATTTAAATCAAGTCACTTAAGTTCTGGAAGAAATTTATTATAGAAATTTTTTAATTACGCTCATCTGCAACCCAGATGTAATGGTCAAGTGATTTCCGCCCCGACCAACGAACCCTTGTAAAAGACGTCTTCCGCCCTTTTCAAGTAACGCCATGGACCCTAGTCTCTGAGATTATATGCCGAGAGGAAATACGTCATAAATTCAAGAGTATGATGACAAGTGTGTGAAATTATTCTTCAAATGAATGTTTTTAACGAACATGGAATTTTCCATCTACATGTCACGTGATATTTCTCCCCCACCCTTAACGAAATAATGTCAGCAGAGCCTTGCACTTGCAAACGGACTGGCAACCAGACAACAATCAGACGAGTTCAGATTCAAACGTATAACGACACGATAGATTCAACCCCTCCGCTTAACGAATAACGAAGTCTCTCAAACGATTAACGATATTACTATTACGCCTTTTATAATTAACGCCCTTCAAGTGAAAGTTGTCATTTAAACCTGTATATAGAATATTATACCTGTTAATAAATATTTTATCTTAAGTGACACCTTTTATTTGATAAACCCCTAGACACATAACGCAACAAGCCACAGTGAACCCACACGACAGGGATTAAGTGAAGAGTACAGATCCCACATATATATAATAAATTAACACTTGTGAACTACTGTTTGTGCTGATATCACCAACTCAACAAAAATTCGTCCCGGTAAACCTATTAGTGGTTCCAGTAGAGTTTATACGCTGATTCTCATGCAATTTCGATTTTTTACACAACAGGTCGGTTTTGAGATGGCCGTCGGTCAAAATGACGAAAAAGGCCATTTTGACGCTGTTTTTTCCGAGTCCCATTAGATAGTAAACAGCATTATTTGAAATCAAAATATTTTGTTGACGTAATAAAAACAATTGAATGTTTTCTACATTTGATTCAGTCGCGAATCAAATGTAGGGAAATTTTGTCAAATATTGAGTGAAAATAATATCTGAACTTATATATTTCTAACTTGGAATAATGATGTTGTACTAAATGTTTATAGATTTTTCTCATTAATATTGGATCAAATAATAAAGTTGATAGGGTATCACTGCTAATAAAGGCTTAGATAAAAACATATGGTCTTAGGTTTTTAGTTATAACTCGAGTTGAATTGAGCTAAAAACAAGCTGGTAATTTGAAAATCAAAGAGGAAGCTGTTTTCCATGGATTCCTGCTGAATATGTTTTAAATAAATTTTATAATTTTTCTCATTAATATATCAAAGAATAATTGATATATCAATGAGAATTATTTTGACCGCGCTTATTTGAAAAAGATATTTATCGCGAGACTACTGCGGATTACGCTATTGGAGTCTGCGGAGTCTTAAGTCTGGACCAAGAGAGAAAAAGATGTGATCCATTTAGCTACAATCCAACGTCATTTCGCGTATAGCCCGCTATGACATTCGGATGGATCACCAAATGAATTTGAAATCTCAGATGTTATATATTCAATCAGCATCTGAGATTTTCAAATTCAGCTTGGTGATCCGATCATCACGCGAAATGACGTTGGATTGTAGCTAAATGGATCACATCTTTTTCTCTCTTGGTCCAGACTTAAGACTCCGCAGACTCCAATAGCGTCATCCGCAGTAGTCTCGCGATAAATATCTTTTTTCAAATAAGCGCGGTCAAAAACAATTCTCATTGATATATCAATTATTCTTTGATATTAATTAATAAAGTAAAGGGTGTGTAGTTTCACAGTGAATGAAATAAAACTCAAAGAGGTTTATACAAACTCAATATATTTCGGATTATTAGTCCATCATCAGGAGTTTACAGGTTAAAACTAAAGATTGGTTTTAACCTGTAAACTCCTGATGATGGACTAATAATCCGAAATATATTGAGTTTGTATAAACCTCTTTGAGTTTTATTTCATTCACTGTGAAACTACACACCCTTTACTTTATTAATTAATATCATGTTTCACCTAAAACCTACACCACTTTCTCTATATAGAAAAAATCAAATATTAAACTTTGTTTTTTTTTAATATGTAATAATATTTGTTAAGAATTAGGGGACTTAATAGAAAACAGCTTCCTCTTTGATTTTCAAATTACTCAGCTTGGTTTTGTAGCTCAATTAGAACTCGAGTTATAACTAAAAAACTAAGACCATTTGTTTTTATCTATGTTTATTATCCTTTATAATCACTTAGTTTTATAGTTATAACTCAATCTAAGTGGAGGTAGTGGAAGAATAGATCAAAATGGCCTTTTTCGTCGTTTTGACCGATAATATCTCCAAAACAAGAGCTAATCGGTAATTTTTTTGGTGATTTTTGAATTCAGCAGGTGGAAATACATAAGAATCAGCTAGTTTTGAGCCCGAAACATTTTCATTGTTGGGCAGTGATAATTAATAGTACCTGGAGGCACCGAGCGATGCTCGGTAACTTCTTCCTTCAGTTAAAACCTTTATTTTAATATTATTTTTAATTTAAAATTCTGATAAAAAGGTCGATTTTTATTTGAGAGCCGTTTTCAAATTAAAAAAAAATACAAATATATATAGTATTCGCCCACTGTACCCCCCCCCCCCCACCCCGCTTGACCCCACCCCCGAAACCTCGCCCTACCCCCGGATCCCCCACCACTGCACCCCACCTCCTGCACCTGTTTTGATTCAACCATATGATTCATTTTTATTCATCCAATTGTTAATAAATAAAACCTATCAAAATGTGTTGTTTTTTCAGAAAATTGAGACCTGCTTATGCGAAATATATTTTTAAATAAATTCTTGATTATTTTTTATTCTATTAAATAAATAAAATTCTTTATAAAAACAATTATAAAACGTTTATTAATATTTCTAACGTTTAGGTTGAACAAAATATGTTAAAAACCACAATCACAATACTTCTTCAAGGCCTTTGAGAATAAAGGATTTACCCGACCCATTGTCTGCCTGAGCACAAAAGGAAAAGGGAAACCTTTTTTTAAAACCCTAAGAATGGGATTTGTCTACCTGAGAATAATTAATTTGATTACGAAAAAACCCATCAAAAACAATTTTGTCGAAGATGAGACCGTGACAGATCGAATTGTCACCCCAAAAACCCCCTAACTCGTGAATTTCATCAAAATCGGTAGAGTCGTTTTCAAAATAGAACCAAGATACAAATATATAAACAAATAAATATATATACAAATAAATATACAATTTTTGCTCGTTTAATAAGAGTAGATAGTAATATTTCATACTTATACAATTCTTTTGCCATTTGTTGAACAGGCATGGTTGCTTTCAAGCCACCCTATTTAGATAATTCACAATATTTGTTTGAAACGAACTAGTTTTCGGTTTGGTGTGATTCTTCTTTGAAGGAGCCATTGGGTGTATAATTGTGGTGATGCTACGTGAAAACAAGTTCGTCTTCAATTAGGGAGACGTTTTTATGCCTGATTTGATTTGACCGATGCCGCCATATAACAAGATGAAGTTGTTTTCTTGACTTTTGATAACACGGGTGTCTATCCAAAATATTAGTTCAAAGTTTCTCTTGTACGCTTGGTACAAGAGAGTAACTGATGGTAGCATGTCTTGAGAATTTGATTTAGAGACTGGGTAAGTTTACAATAATAACAATGTCGTTCTCTCCATATCTAGTCTTCAAGTTCCATTATAAATTTTCTTTATCATTTGATTTTTTTGTCATTTATGCTATATTTGAGGATCTATTTTTTCTTCATTTTTTATTGTAATATTTATCATTTTGAGTTTATTTGAAAAAAATATTTGATAACAGGACATTATGGTTCCTCTTCATCACCTGAAAAGAAGGATTTGATCTGAATGCTATACGTTTTTATATTATGAATGGTATAAATAGTGTTACTTATTAACTTCTATATTTTTGTGATTGAGTTATCTAAGTCTGAAAATAGTTCGTTTTAATCTTTAACAGGTATATTTTTACTTTACCATACAGGGTATGGTCAAGTATTGTAATCGTGCATGAAAAAAGTGTTTTTTTTGCTTCTTTTTTTCGAAATATCTCAAAAACGGCTGAAACTATTTTGATTAAAAAAAATTGAGCGAAACCATGGCATTTCGGTCTACAAAAAAGCCCTAATAAGTGAACATCGAAAAAATTATATTTTTCGAGATAATAATTGTTTTGTCAAAATGTCTGTTAGTCTGTTAGTTGTTAGTCTGTTAGTCTGTGCGTTACCAAATTTTTGTGGACGAGCTAGCTCAAAAACTAGTGTGAATATCGAAACCAAATTTCACACGTAGTTTTGGTCCATTGAGATTAAGAGCTGATTAGATTTTGGTGCATATCGACCCAAAATTAAGGGGGTGGAGGGGGGTTAAAAATTAAAAATCTAGGCCATTTGAGCAAACTCAACCAAATTTTGTATACATAATCAGTGGGACCCCAGAAGTCTAAAAATGCAAAAACTAACCGCCCAAAATGGGGGGGGGGGGTCAAAAAATGAAAATCTAGGCCCTTGTACCAAACTCAACCAAATTTTGTATACATAATCAGTGGGCCCCCAGAAGTCTAAAAATGCAAAAACTAACCGCCCAAAATGGGGGGGGGGGGGTAGGGTCAAAAAATGAAAATCTAGGCCCTTGTACCAAACTCAACCAAATTTTGTATACATAATCAGTGGGCCCCAGAAGTCTAAAAATGCAAAAACTAACCACCCAAAATGATGGGGGAGGGGTGGGGGTTGTAGGGCCAAAAAATGAAAATATAGGTCTCTGACCCAAATTCAACCAAATTTTGTATGCCCCAGGAAGTCCTAAAAATGCAAAAGCACTCCCCTACATTCTTCTTCTTCTTCTTAATAGGCGCTTGCGCCTGTTCTTCCAATTTATTAATTAGCCGGTGACAAAAGATTGATGCCATCTTTTTTTGGCCTTCCTCTGCTTCTTGTTCCTTGTGGACGGTTGTCGCGAACGATTTTCGGCAAACGGTTTTCAGACATCCTCTCAACGTGATCGGCCCAGCACCTTCTTCGAACGCCTACCCAGTCGGCTATGTCTTGAATCTTGCTTTGTTCCCTGAGGTCTTCACTGCGGATTTTGTCTCGTATGGTCTTGCCGTGGATAGTTCTTATGATCCTCATCTCTGTTGTTCTGAGAAGTTGTTTCGTGAGAGTCGTATCTGCTCTTGATTCGGCACCATAAGTAATTACCGGACGGACGCAGGTTTTGTATATCCGTACTTTGCCTTCTGGAGATAGGTATTTGTTTTTCCAAATCAGGCTATACAGGCATCCGGAAATTCTCGCACCCTTGACCACTTGGGACTTGACTTCATCAACATGATTATAAATAATTTTATTAAATATTAAATATAAGTGAGGGGCCAGGTTGTATGGTAAAGTCAAGTGGATGTCTTTATCAAGAACACGTCAGCTTATTTTTTATATATGGGGCATTTTACGCCAAATCGGACGGTTTGGAAAAAAAATGTTTTTTTGATATCCATCTTCAGAGCTTGAAATAAAAAATTTTTTTGGTACAATTTTAGTATGTTGAAGGTGCAGGCCCGTGCCTGTCGGGTGTGCACTCACGTGCGTCGCACGCAGGCTGCCAAGGTCAGAAGTCGGCCCAATCATGGGGAGATTTATAAACAATTTTCTTTTTTATATTTAATATTTTAATGAAATTATAATAATGTAATTATTTAAAAAAAAAAAAAGGTCCTCTAAAAATCTCTACCCTTTGTTACAGTTGAATGAATTTATATAAATTGAAAGTTTTTTTGCCGAGAGTAGCAGAATTTTTATATATTGAAGGAGACAATAAAAGAGTGTGTCTTCTGCTGGAATTATAAATTGTATTTATTTATAACGAGACTATAGTTTCGAGGGCTTTGCCCTCTTCATCATCTATTCAATGTATTCACAGGAATTAATTTATGAATGAAAGATTAACATCTTTCATGTGGTTTGATTAAAGTTAAAAACTATAGTCTCTCGTTATAAATAAATAAAATTTATAATTCCAGCGAAGGAGCACACTCTATTGTCTCCTTAATTTATATAGTCGTGATGGGATTTGGTTTTTTATACTAGAAATTGTAACAATGATAACCAAAAAATTTTCGTGCTTTGTTTTTTATTATTTAATCAAAAAACTATTTTTTATTATAATAAAACTATAAAAATTAATATTTGAGCATATGACTTTATTTAAATAATATTTTTTATATGTATAAGTACGTTGAATTTTTCCTAAATAGCGAAGAACATCTTTCCCCAATATTACTACCATAAGTTTTCCCCCCAAATCTGAATTGTGGGCGCCTCAAAATGAGCAAATTTCGGGGTTTTTTCAGTTTTTCTTGAATAACTCTAAAACGGCTTATCAAATCAAAAAGATATATCTATAAGATAAATTAAAGCTCTTTGATTCCGAGTAAAATGATAACAAATTCAAAGTTTCATCTTAATTGGATAATGGTAACCCGTGCCGCAAAATGAGGTTGAAGTTTTGAAAAACTGCAATTTTTGCAAAAAAATCGCAGTATTTCCTTCATAAAATGAAAACCATCACTCATCCTAGAAACTTAATTCCTGTCTTGAACGTTTACTTGGACCACTTTTTTTTATAAAACTCTTAGATATATAGATATCCAGCATTTTCCATGACACTTTTGAGGATTCGGATCATATCCTGTCATGGAAAATGGCTGGTTTTATCAAAAAAGTGGTTCAGAGTCAATAAAATTTTCTAGAGGATGAGACGGGGATCAAGTTTCTAGGATGAGTGTGGTTTTCATTTATGAAGAAAAACTGCGATTTTTTTGCAAAAAAATATTGCAGTTTTTCAAAACTTCAACCTCATTGCGGCACGGGTTACCATTATCCAATTAAAATGAAGACTTTGAAATTGTTATCATTTTACGCGTAATTTAAAGAGCTTGAATTTATCTAATGGATATCTTTTTGATTTGTTAAACTAGACACTTAGGCCATGGTTGTATGTCGCAAAGTAAATGCTTTTTACCACTAACCAAGGTAGATGGTAAATGGAGCCACTGGGATGGCCAATCAGATGACAGCCACTGAATGTGCCTGTCATCTGATTGGCCATCCCAGTGGCTCCATTTACCATCTACCTTGGTTAGTGGTAAAAGCATTTACTGTGATACATACAACCGGGCTCAAATTATTATATGATTCACAAAGAGAAACAAAGAGGTTGTCCTCTGCTTGATGCAAATAAACATACACACATATATATATCGAGATGATATATCTGTATATATATTATTTATTTGTTTGAGACTATAGTTTCGAAGACTTGGTCTTCATCATCAGTCTTTCTTCAATTATAAATGTTTTTCATGGAGTCAATATCATATGGATATTGAAAACTTGGTGTTCCTTCGTCACTGGAGAGTTCCTAGTCCAGCAGTGACGAAGGAACACCAAGTTTTCAATATCCATATGATATTGACTCCATGAAAAACATTTATAATTGAAGAAAGACTGATGATGAAGACCAAGTCTTCGAAACTATAGTCTCAAACAAATAAATAATATATATACAGATATATCATCTCGATATATATATGTGTGTATGTTTATTTGCATCAAGCAGAGGACAACCTCTTTGTTTCTCTTTGTGCCACTGTTTATCTATGTTTATTATCCTTTATAATCACGTAGTTTTAGTTTTTTAGTTATAACTCGAGTTCTAATTGAGCTAAAAACAAGTGGTAATTTGAAAATCAAAGAGGAAGCTGTTTTCTATTACGTCAACAAAATATTTTGATTTCAAATATTGCTGTTTAATATCTAATGGGACTCGAAAATAGGTCAAAATGGCCTTTTTCGTCGTTTTGACCGATAATATCTCAAAACTCTGACGTGTTGTAAAAAAATCGGGAAATTGCATGATAATCAGCGTATAAAACTCTACTGGAATCCATTGTTAGGTTTACGGGGAGAAATTTTTTGTCAGTCTCATTACTATAGCAGAGGTGGCCACAACGTGGCTCGCGAGCCGCATGCATGCGGCTCTTCAGTCAATCTCGTGCGGCTCTTGAACCCTCTTGAATAATACTGATTTTAAAAAGTACAGGGTGGGGCATAAAGATCTACCACATTTTGAAGAGGTATAAAAAAATGAAAAAATTTAACTAGAAAAAAACTGAATATATTTTTGAAAAGAACATAAAATATATTTTTTTTTAATGTATTTTAAACATTATCAGACAAAAAGGGGTAACGAATGGACAACATATTCTGTGGACCCCAGAGGGCTAGAAATCAAAAACTAACCCCAAAAGGGGGGAGGGTCAAAAATGAAAATTCTAGCCCTTTCGACCAAACTATGTATACAAAATTTGGTTAGTTTTTGCATTTCTAGCCTTCTGGGGATCCACAGAATATGTATACAAAATTTGGTTGAGTTTGGTCAAAAGGGCTAGAATTTTTATTTTTGACCCCCCCCCCCCCTTTTTTGTCTGATAATGTTTAAAATACATTTAAAAAAAAATTCATTTATTTTCTTTTCAAAAATATATTTAGTTTTTTTCTAGTTAAATTTTTTCATTTTTTTATATCTCTTCAAAATGTGGTAGATCTTTATGCCCCACCCTGTATAATAATTAAATTAAAAAAAATAATAATACAAAAATTAAATTAATTTGTAATGTTATAAGTAAGTAGAGCAAAAAATATATGTTACTTCATTTATATTTTATAAAATAAAAAAATGTGTCTTTTTTAACCGACTTCAAAAAAGGAGGAGGTTCTCTATTCGACTGAATTTTTTTTTTTTTGTGCCTATGTTACCTCATATCTCCGCCAATTGTCAACCGATTTTGAAAATTTTTTTGCATTGGGTCCAGTCTAGCTTCCGATTGGTCCCATTTTTTTCGTTTTTTTTTCATAGGTATTAGACCTTTTTTATTAGGTTTGTTTAGACCTAACCTCTTTGTTTATGAACCGATTTCGATGGTTCTTTTTTTATCCGAAAGGGGGTGTCTTAGGGATGGTGTCATATTAATTTGGTCAAGTTCTGATGATATGATCACTATTAATAACATCACTAAAAAGAGAAAAATAAAAATAATTTTTAAGAAAAAAATAAAAACCGACTTCAAAAAATTAAATGCAACAAATAAAATACACTAAAAGGTATAAAATAATTATTATCTTATTTAGTTACAACTAAACGACGAAATATTAACATGAAATTACTTTTTGAAGTTGGTGCCAAACATATACCTTTTATGAATCGCACTCGACGGATCTTACTTAGTACGTTTGGCGGGTACGCTCGCTTATAGGTATAGTTTGTTTGGTACCGACTTCAAAAAGTAATTTCATGTTAATATTTCGTCGTTTAGTTGTAACTAAATAAGATAATAATTATTTTATACCTTTTAGTGTATTTTATTTGTTGCATTTAATTTTTTGAAGTCGGTTTTTATTTTTTTCTTAAAAATTATTTTTAATAAACCATTAATTAATCTCCAAACAAGGTGGCTCGCTTTGAAACAGTTTTATAAATTTGCGGCTCCCAAAGTTAAGGTTAGTGGCTACCCCTCTACTATACCATGAAATTCTAAATACAAATATCAGGAAAAATGTCAGAATATTTATGGAAATTCTACTCCCAACTTTCCAAAATAAGTGGGGCCAAAATTAAAACTCTCTCCTATCTTGTTCAAATTTGTGTGTATTCTTTATTACTTTAAGAAACTATTCCTGTAAAAATCAACTATCAAAATTGACTGTATGGGGGCGAAAGGGGGGGGGGGGGGCAAATTATAGAAATTTTTAGCTTTTTAGTACATTTACTCTTTAGAAAACTGTGGATTATTTATTTGCAAATATCTAAAAAATAATTTCAAGATTTTTTGTAATCCGACCCCCCCCCCCCCTCAACTATCCAAAATGTGAGTGGGGGCAAAAATTAAAACTCTCTCCGATCTTGATCAAATTTTGTAGAGTTATTCTTTATTACTTTAAGAAACTATTCCTGTAAAAATCAACTATCAAAATTGACTGTATGGGGGCGAAAGGGGGGGGGGGGGGCAAAATATAGAAATTTTTAGCTTTTTTGTACATTTACTCTTTAGAAAACTGAGAGTTATTTATTTGCAAATATCTAAAAAATAATTTCAACCTCCCAAAATGTGAGTGGGGGCAAAAAATTAATACTCTCTCCGATATAGATCAAATTTTGTAATGTTAGTTTTTAAGACTATATAAAATGTATGCTGTAAAAATCAATAGCCAAAATGAGTGCGTGGGGGCGAAAGAGGGGGCAAAATATTACAAATATATATTACAGACCTAATAATCACATGCCGAGACGCTGCCCGCCAGGGCCACCTGCCCGGAGGGCCGAGCTGTAGAGGGCGTGCCGAAGGCACGCCTGGAGCAGCTCGTGTTCTTATAATTGGTAGAAGCCCTTAAGAAGTCGCAAAGTCGACTAAACCTTGGTTGATAAATAAAAAAGTCACACATAAAAACTTGTCCTTATTTTCCTATTAAACTTTCAAATTAATACAAATTATGGACGGAAATGATAATAATAATAAAATACTAGGTTTAAATAATATTATAAATTTAAAAAAAAAATTGAAAAATTTTCTTTTCTTTATATAATACAAGCTGCGTCAGGCGTGCCTCCGGCACGCCCTCTGCACCTTGGCCCTCCGGGCAGGTGGCCCTGGCGGGCAGCGTCTCGAGACGGCCAAAAGTTTGTTTGCAATATAATTTTGTTCAACTGTATTTTAATTAAATATATTTTATTAATTAAAAATCAGCTCCAAGAAATAATTTAACTCATTGCGAAAGCAAAATAAAAAATATTTTTTATAGATTGTAGATATTATTTATTTTGAGCATATTTAACAAAAAATTGATATTTAGGTACTAACTAAATTTATTATATAAAAATTTCATCTATTACATTTTTATTTAAATTTAGCCATAAACCTAAGAATTGTTCATTTTATGAAATATAAAAATTTTTCCACTAAATGAAACTCCTCGACTGAAATTTTACTCGAATTGATATTGGAGTTATCAACTTGAATTTATACAGCCCACATCATAAATACTCATGAAAGTTATTTTTGTTTATTGTCAACGTTTCAAATAGGAGGTTAGGTTGGGCGAAATGTTAGTCATTGATTTGAATCAGACAAGCCCCTAATAAAGCAACGGTGAAATGTGGCATGCACCTATGCCAAACCCTTACTCTCTATAAAAAATAATTTTTAAGAAAAAAATAAAAACCGACTTCAAAAAATTAAATGCAACAAATAAAATACACTAAAAGGTATAAAATAATTATTATCTTATTTAGTTACAACTAAACGACGAAATATTAACATGAAATTACTTTTTGAAGTCGGTACCAAACAAACTATACCTATAAGCGAGCGTACCCGCCAAACGTACTAAGTAAGATCCGTCGAGTGCGATTCATAAAAGGTATATGTTTGGCACCAACTTCAAAAAGTAATTTCATGTTAATATTTCGTCGTTTAGTTGTAACTAAATAAGATAATAATTATTTTATACCTTTTAGTGTATTTTATTTGTTGCATTTAATTTTTTGAAGTCGGTTTTTATTTTTTTCTTAAAAATTATTTTTATTTTTCTCTTTTTAGTGATGTTATTAATAGTGATCATATCATCAGAACTTGACCAAATTAATATGACACCATCCCTAAGACACCCCCTTTCGGATAAAAAAAGAACCATCGAAATCGGTTCATAAACAAAGAGGTTAGGTCTAAACAAACCTAATAAAAAAGGTCTAATACCTATGAAAAAAAAAACGAAAAAAAAATGGGACCAATCGGAAGCTAGACTGGACCCAATGCAAAAAAAATTTTCAAAATCGGTTGACAATTGGCGGAGATATGAGGTAACATAGGCACAAAAAAAAAAAAATTCAGTCGAATAGAGAACCTCCTCCTTTTTTGAAGTCGGTTAAAAATAGAAAACATTTTCTGGTTAGTTCACAAATTTTTAATGGGGAGATGTTTGTCTCAACAAAACATGGAAATTGAATGTAAGATTACATTATGTATTTTGTTGCCTTCTAATTAATTTGAAATATATACAGCCATGGAGGGCACCTCAATGTAAAGGTCTTCGGGAAATGTGACAAATTCAGGTTTTTTTAAAAAATTATCTATAATTTACAAAAAATGTAAATTTTTCAATATTCGTTTTATATATCCCAACAAAATGTGAAATTTCTTTTAATGGGACTTCAAATATTTTGTAGAATTTAACAAAACACATTTGTTTGTATTTACTGATAATTTAGTAAATAAATTAATATTATTATTATTTGTTGCGTTTGGACCCTTGGGATCACGCAAAGCTTGATGTTTCTTTCTGGTTGGACCTTCCACGCCTCTATCTTTTTCCGGAACGTGTTATCGAGTTCCATGGTCAGGTAATTTTTCCTGGCCGGATGAGTGTGTTGATGTTAAAGGTGCCCAGGTATGTATGGATTTTTGGTGTTATTCTTCCATTGTTTCTTCCTTGACTTCGTGATGGTCCGGATCCCCCAGAATCTGAATGCCCGGTTGCCACTCGAGGGTGGGTGGATTGGTTACCACCTGGGGTAATCTTGTTTTTGCCTCTCACGATTCATGGTTGCTTGTTACGAAATTTTGTCCTGCGCATGCGCGAGGTTTTGTAGAACCAGAGATTGTCAGTTTCTGGAGCCGAGGGGCCGGTTATTTATTATTTTCAAATAAATTCACTTTGCTTCTTGCTGGGATCGAACTGATGAAGTCTAGGTTGATGTTCTCCTAATCGGATTAGAAAAGTTGGTGATTTAACCGACCCCCAAAAAATTATTATTAATATACATACTATTTTTTATGGGGAAAGTTCAATATAGTTATTGCCGAAGTTTACAATACATATCTAATTAATACAAGAAAAAACTAAAGTTACAATTTATTTTCGTATTTTTGCAATGAGTTTTAATATGATTTTACCGGGTTCAAAAGGTTAAGAAAAAAACATAATTACCTAAGCCTGAATTTC
The DNA here is from genome assembly GCA_023213315.1 of Euborellia annulipes. Lineage (NCBI taxonomy): Eukaryota > Metazoa > Arthropoda > Insecta > Dermaptera > Anisolabididae > Euborellia > Euborellia annulipes. Next base: position 18,026 of record JAKCPI010013843.1, read on the forward strand.
ACAATGCCGGGTTTTGGCTTTCTTGGTATTTTGAGTTTTCAGTATTTTTTGGCTGTCGAGATTTTGGGGCCTCGGGACTTTTGTGTTTCGCGATTTTGGAGTACCACCTGATTTTAGCAATGTAATATGTATAGTAATTTTATTTTACCTCCTCCTTTTTTTAAGTCGGTTAAAAAAGTGGGCCAAGTTCAGCTCTCTGAGACGCCAACGATCGTAGAGCCGCTCCTGAAGTACAGTAGCAGGAATTTTGAATTAGTTTTACGAAAATTCTATTGAATAATCTTTCTGAAATGTATACTCTCTGCTTATATATATATATACTAAAAATTAAAATTTCGAGATAAAATATAATAAAATCATAAGGTCTCTTACAACATCTCTGGACTAGAATCATGGGTCTAGTTAATGGGGGGCAGGCAATGGGATTAATTGTCCCCCCCCCTACAAAACTGATAGTCTTCCTTAGAAAAATCGAAACTCCATTATTACAGGCATCACTTGGGGGCGTCCCTAAATTACGTGAGAGCGTTTAGGGGGGGGGGGGTTCGAGCCGAATCCCTCCCAATCTCATGTGTTATTGAAATAATTTAAATTTCCTAATTTTAATGCATTTTTATTTGTCATGAAATATTAGTGGGTTTTAAAATAATAATTTAAATTTCCTAATTTTAATAAATTTTATTTGTCATGAAATATTAGTGGGTTTTAAAATAATAATTTAAATTTTCTAATTTTAATAAATTTTATTTGTCATGAAATATTAGTGGGTTTTAAAAAAATTATTTCCCCTCTATTGAGTCATTTCCCCTTTATTGTAACAAAAAAAAATCAAACAGATACGTCGCTAAAGAAGTTTCACTTCAAAAAAATGCTAAAATTGCCAACACCTGAGTTTTTCCTTCAATTATGTATATTTCTATGAAAATAAAATAATTCCATCTATCTATTTTGTTTGAAATTGACATAGATAGGGCCGCATGCATTAATTTTAATGAAATACTGTCTGCTGGTGGTGGCAAAGACACGCAGCCAACCGACACCCCCGCTTCTCTACGTAATCTAAAGCCAACCCCTTCGGCGGCCACCCCCCCCAAGCCCCCTTCTTAAGGGTTGCGCACTTCAGGACCCTCGACAAGTCTCCTTGAACTTTAATCTACCCCCTTGGGTCTCTTTACATTTACCACACCCTTCGTTACACACCGCGAAAACACACCGATGATATGAGGAGTATGCACAGAACCGCCGAATCTATTTAATATTTTTCCTATCGAGATCAAATTTACAGTTTTATTGGGTTAGATCCAATCATCTACCCCGTTCAGAGTATTCAGAAAAGTGTTTTTCACCGAGCACCTAAAAAGTGTAAATAGAAAAAAATAATTTTTAAGAAAAAAATAAAAACCGACTTCAAAAAATTAAATGCAACAAATAAAATACACTAAAAGGTATAAAATAATTATTATCTTATTTAGTTACAACTAAACGACGAAATATTAACATGAAATTACTTTTTGAAGTCGGTGCCAAACTAACTATACCTATAAGCGAGCATACCCTCCAAACGTACTAAGTAAGATCCGTCGAGTGCGATTCATAAAAGGTATATGTTTGGCACCAACTTCAAAAAGTAATTTCATGTTAATATTTCGTCGTTTAGTTGTAACTAAATAAGATAATAATTATTTTATACCTTTTAGTGTATTTTATTTGTTGCATTTAATTTTTTGAAGTCGGTTTTTATTTTTTTCTTAAAAATTATTTTTATTTTTCTCTTTTTAGTGATGTTATTAATAGTGATCATATCATCAGAACTTGACCAAATTAATATGACACCATCCCTAAGACACCCCCTTTCGGATAAAAAAAGAACCATCGAAATCGGTTCATAAACAAAGAGGTTAGGTCTAAACAAACCTAATAAAAAAGGTCTAATACCTATGAAAAAAATACGAAAAAAAAATGGGACCAATCGGAAGCTAGACTGGACCCAATGCAAAAAAAATTTTCAAAATCGGTTGAGAATTGGCGGAGATATGAGGTAACATAGGCACAAAAAAAAAAAAAAAAAAAAAAAATTCAATCGAATAGAGAACCTCCTCCTTTTTTGAAGTCGGTTAAAAATTAATTGAATCTTTCATATAAATATAAGCAATCTGCTATAGAATAATTTCTTAATATTTCTATTGACAGAGTGACAGAGATTCAAAAGAAAGTTAAAAATAACTAAGAAAAGTAAATTGAAGGAGACAATAAAAGAGTGTGCCTTCTGCTGGAATTATAAATTTTAATTTAGGAAAAGTACTTAATGATTCGTATATTATTTTATAAGATCAGGAACGAGGCTTAATGAATCCGGTGGAAGATGGAATCCTTTGAGAATGATGGTTATTTTTCAAAATAAAAAATCTTCATCAAGGTTGTTAATTTATTTTATTTTGATCATGAAACGTTTCGGCTTCAACTCGACGCCATCTTCAGTCCATGTCAAATATTTAAGTACTTTTACATATTAGAAAACAATCGAATTCGCTTTAGGTTATTCACCAACTTGACTTGACAACAATAATACAAAGTTGATATACTGTGTGAGTTAAGGCGAGACGCAGGATAGAACCGTCTCGCCTTAACTCACACAGTATATTAACTTTGTATTATTGTTGTCGAGTCAAGTTGCTGAATAACCTAAAGCGAATTCATTGTATTTCTAATATGTAAAAGTACTTAAATATTTGACATGGATGAAGATGGCGTCAGTGAAGCAAGCTTTCATGATCAAAATAAAATAAACCTAACAGTATGATAAGATTTTATTATGATAAAAATTTTTAAGAAAAAAATAAAAACCGACTTCAAAAAATTAAGTGCAACAAATATAAAAATACACTAAAAGGTATAAAATAATTATTATCTTATTTAGTTACAACTAAACGACGAAATATTAACACGAAATTACTTTTTAAAGTCGGTGCCAAACAAACTATACCTATAAGCGAGCGTACCCGCCAAACGTACTAAGTAAGATCCGTCGAGTGCGATTCATAAAAGGTATATGTTTGGCACCAACTTCAAAAAGTAATTTCGTGTTAATATTTCGTCGTTTAGTTGTAACTAAATAAGATAATAATTATTTTATACCTTTTAGTGTATTTTTATATTTGTTGCACTTAATTTTTTGAAGTCGGTTTTTATTTTTTTCTTAAAAATTTTTATTTTTCTCTTTTTAGTGATGTTATTAATAGTGATTATATCATCAGAACTTGACCAAATTAATATGACACCATCCCTAAGACACCCCCTTTCGGATAAAAAAAGAACCATCGAAATCGGTTCATAAACAAAGAGGTTAGGTCTAAACAAACCTAAACAAACCTAATAAAAAAGGTCTAATACCTATGAAAAAAAATCGAAAAAAAAATGGGACCAATCGGAAGCTAGACTGGACCCAATGCAAAAAAAATTTTCAAAATCGGTTGACAATTGGCGGAGATATGAGGTAACATAGGCACAAAAAAAAAAAAAAAAAAAAAAAAAATTCAATCGAATAGAGAACCTCCTCCTTTTTTGAAGTCGGTTAAAAAATAACCATCAATTCTCAAAGCTTGGATTCCATCTTCCACCGGATTCTTTAAGCCTAGTTCCTGATCTTACTAAAATGATAAATTTTATATTTTATTTATACATTAAATCCTGTGAATCAATTGTAATAGACTGATGAAGAGGGCAAAGCTCTCGAAACTATAGTCTCGTTATAAATAAATTAAAAATGTATAATTCCAGCAGAAGACACACTCTTTTATTGTCTCCTTCAATTTATAAAAATTCTGCTACTCTCGGCAAAAAACTTTCAAAGGCCTATTTTTTGAGCCTCGTCTCTGTGAGCTCCGTATCTCAGAGAGTTAATGAGCATTACTAGAGTAATTAAATACAGATTAATTTTTAATTTATTTATTCAGACTCATTCTGATTTGATCCCAATCCATTCATAATATCTAAAATATATATATTTTTATTTATTTATATATATTTTAAAAGATTGATCTAGTGGACATAATGGAAACATGATAATTTACAGGTAGACAGGCCTTCGAAATTTGCTACAGAATTTGTATTTTAATTTGACATATGAATGCTTCACTTGCCAAATCGATTCTATAATATTCATTTTTAAGACATTAATAATTTTATTTAAGACTAAAATTTGTTTCTATTATGGGGCGAAATTTGGAAATTATAGCCCCCTTTGGTCCAAACTCAACCGAAATTTGTATACATTATCTGTGGGCCCCCAGAAGGGTAAAAATACAAAAATTAACAAAAGTGGGGGAAATTGGGAAAATATACTAGACTCTTGTCAAATTTAGTTTTAGTTTAGCGATGTACGCGTGGAATTGTACCCATTTTAAGACTAAAAAGTAAAAAAATAAATTATAGTTTAAAAAAACTAAAAAAACACGCTTTTGTCAGTAATGCACTAAAAAGTATAAAATAATGTACCTAAAAACTTTTTTATGTCCAATAACTAAGTCAAAAAGCGTGGGGCACTTTGTCGAAATTAATTAAAACTACCTACAGGCTTCTCAAAGAAGCGCTCCCACGCTTTTTGACTTAGTTATTGGACATAAAAAAGTTTCAATAATCGATCCACCAATAAAATCATTTTTAATTTTCTTTTACAAGTAACCATACATTATTGAAATTATTGCTTATTGAAAGTGTACTTGCCACTTGTCGTTGACTTAGCCCTTGATTAATTAGGCACACAATTTGAACTGCTTGAACTTCAGAAATATCCATTTTGTATATTTTATCTTTCTATCAATGATGCTTAATTCAAAATTATTCATTTTATTGATATTTCAAATGGAATTTGATCTTTTATTAAAACTTTATTTAAATGTAAAGTAATATTGAGAAAGTATGATAATTTGTAATTGTATCTTTTAATTTAATTTTACTTATTTTTTTTTATAAAATTCAAAAATTATTAACAATATTTATTGAATATGTTAGTTTAAGAGCTAATTGAACAAATTATATGGTTATTTGTAAAAATTTTATAAATAATTT
>JAKCPI010013844.1:0-32994 GCA_023213315.1 Euborellia annulipes
CGATTTTTCCTGGAAGCGAAAATAAAAATAAAAATATACAATCCTTGGGACGTTTCCAGCGATTCAAAAATCGTGAATTATTAAAAGCTGCTAGTAGTAATAAATCCTTTGCCAGTAAGGAAACTAATAATATAATAAATATCACCAATACAATTGATGCAGTAATGGAGCAAGGTGATGTGCATGTCAATAGTGTTGAACAGAATAAAACTGATGTCCAGCTTGAAAGTGTTATTCTTAAACCTTTACGACAAAGCATAAGTTGTCAAACGGAGATAGTCGTAGATGAAACGAACGATGATATGTCATATTTTTTTTGTTCTCTTGACTATCATGAAGGCATAAGCTCTGCAGCGGTACAGATAAATATTCCAATGAAAAAAAAAGAAGACAAGAACTGTGAAGCAAATTTACAAATATCTAAGAATGTCCGAGATTCAAGTTGTGATCCAATAAATGTGGACCTTTCCAACTCTTGTCAAGGTTTTCATGGACTCTCTTCAATTACTACCGACGAAGTTATGAGCAGTTTAACGGGCGTGTCATTAGCAATTTTCTCATACCTCCTAACTTTACTACCAGACTGTAAAGCATCGAAAATTGACAAAAAAAACAGTTTATTAATTACATTAATGAAATTGAAAACTGGTTTATCATTTATAGCACTTTCAGTACTGTTTAATATTCATCGTACTTCAGCTCATAGGATATTTGTAAAGCATATACAACAATTGAATATTTTACTGAAAAATTTTATCTTTTGGCCTTCAAAATCATCTATACAAGCATCTCTACCAGAATCTTTTAAACGACATTACCCAGACACCCGTGTTATAATTGATTGTACGGAAGTTAGCACTGAAATACCTCCAGAAGTTAATCAAAGGGTATTAATGTACTCAGAATATAAGCATCACCATACATTCAAGTTCATGGTGGGTTGTACGCCAAGTGGATTTGTAAGTTTTATCTCCAAATGTTATGGTGGTCGTGCTGGTGATTGCTTCATAACAAATGATTGTGGTCTAATTGATTTAATTGAGCCTGGAGATGTAGTTCTTGCTGACAAAGGCTTTCCACAGATAAAAACCAGAGTAGAGAATAAAAATGCTGTTTTTGTCATGCCTCCTTTTGGTCACAAAGACCAATTCACCCCGGAAGAAGTAGATAAAACATACAACATTGCATCTGTAAGAATACATATTGAAAGGGTTAACCAACGAATCAAAGACTTTAAAATTTTATCAAAAATACCAAATTCATTATTTCCTCACATTGATGAGATAGTTTTTGTTATCTGTGCCTTAATTAATGTTCAGAAGCCATTGTTTAAAGAAAAAGAAGAGGGAAAATAAGAATTTTTCTAAAAATTGTAAATAATATTTTGAATTTTGAATTGTATGAAATATAAAACAATACACATTATTTATAAAAATGATTTTATTTTCAAAAGAACTAAAACTTCATTTTTTAATTTTTCTAAAAAAAAAAACAAACTATTTTTTGATATGATTTCATAAATAAAAAAATTAATAAAACACAAAAAAAAACTTATTGATTTTACTAATTAAAGCATTTTTACTTTGAGTTTGAGCAGTGTTTAGCATGTAATCTTTGGATATATTTGGTAAAATAAAATTTTTCCAGATGAGGAATTAACTGAGCTAATAGTTGATTGTCTCGTTGTATATTTAGAAGCACACTACCTTGTGGCGAGTAAATAAATAAATCACAACATCCTATATTGGTAACATACATTTGGAGTTGAACTTGAATATAAATCGAATGATTTGAATTTAAATGTAAACCATTTTCATCTCTTTTCAAGTATCGTACATTCGGTTTTCCAAGTTCCTTGTCACAAACAGGTATATTACGGCAGGTGTATGGACACTTTATTTCAACCAGTCGCTTTTGACAAGCTTCTTTTCCATGTACTAGAATAGCATCAGGAGAACAGCATAACCATGGTTGTTGCAGATTAATTATTATTCCAACTTTGACGACCTCCCAACTTGGATCAAGAAATTGTTCATACTCTTTCAGAGCTACATCCTCATTTTTTTTTCCGTACAACATCGCAGCATTCTGTGTGATTTTTGGATTTAGCAAATCAGTTAGTACTTTTTCTTCATTAAAACGGTGGCCTTTTAGCTTGTATCCATTGCTAGCAGTTATTCGTAAAGTACGTTGTTGAAACCACTCGCTGCTGTTTGACTGTTGAATGGTTAAAACATTCAAATTTAATGCAGTTTTCGTGTCACAACAAATATACTGTTGGTAAAAAGTATATAAATCTTGAGTTATGACTACTTCTTTACTGTAGATTTTATTCCAAGATTGCAACAAAAATATATCTCTTAAAACTTTCTCCGCTTTTTCTATGAGGGTTTGTTTAGTTTTAACTTGAATCCTTTTTAACTGGGACTCAGATGGAATTACAACTATATTTTGTTTTTCTTCTAATTCTAGCATTTTTGCAAGAGGCGTTTTGGCTAAAGATGATGGTAAATTTGCAACCGTAATGTTAACAGGTTGCAATTTTGCCGTTTCCCGACACAAGGGCTGCGGGGTAAAAAGCTTAGACATTCTCACACCTTTGTCATAACCCAGCAGTTGCCGTTGGGTTGGCTTGCCCCATTGTTGCAATTGACTCGTCTTCGAAGATGAGCTTTCTGGTGAATTGACATAATGAATCAACGCAAAGATATGCTTGCATTTACCTCCAAGACCTGCTTTACAGGTACATACAGCATTACTAACGTTTCGATTCTTGTCAAGCTGAAAAAAAAATATTTTAAAAATTTTCTGAGTTTATGATTCAGAAATTCAGATCTTCATAATATAATTAATAATCAATTCAGGTGAAAAGACCAATAAGTACACATCGCATATTTGAATAAATGAGTTAAAACAGTGGTTTCCAAACTTTATGTTATTACGCTTCCCTTAAAATTATTTAATCGTATAACGCCCTCCCCCCTCCCCCCGTTTTATAAAATAATACATATACAAAAATTTTGGTTTCAAAAAAAATTTATTAATACAAGTTATTATATTATTTATTATTTTATTTATTAGACTTTAGAAAATTGCTTGCTGTGGCTAATATTCTCACCCCTCTTAAGACTAGTCTGCGCCTCCCTAGGGATATTTTGGAAAACGCTGAGTTAAAACATACTTATTGGTCTTTTCACTTGAAATAATAATTATTTCTGAGTTTTTTAATTGAATTCCAATAAGTATTTTTTAGATTAATGATGATAAGTACCAAAACATTAACATCATAAACATTTGACACACTTGTTTGAGGCACAACTTTGCAGGTTATTACACTTTTAAAATTAGCTGTTTTTTCAACAACTTCATAGACATGATTACATTTGAATAATTTTTTTTCCTTTGTCATCATTTTGGCCGCGTATAAGATTATGGACAACTGGTTGGAAGCCATATTTTATTATTTTTTCCATTTTTTAAAAATATTTTATTTTGTTTACAATGAATGTTTACATTCCACTAACTTTGGCAAAGGAACACTAGAGAGCGCTTACTTAGGCGATGGTGCTGCCTCTATGTTTCACGCACATGGTTTATTCCCTTATTTTTCCGAGAAGCTCTGCTATTTGCCAGAAGCAGAGATGAAAACAAGCAGGAAGCAAGCATAGCATTTAGTACTCTAGATTTATCCGTTGAAATTAATAAACATAAATTCACGCAAGGTAAATAAATTTCTTTCCCTATTAATAGATTTAAATGAAAGTTAAATAAATTCGATAATAATTCCGTGTTCGTTTTTTTTTCGCTTGCAATGCTGAGATCTATCAAATTTGAAATATAATCTCGACTTTATCTTAAAATCATAATCTTTTTCTTATTATTTTATTGTACAATATTCTTCAACATTAAAATGTTTGGCAGTGGGGAGAGGGTGGGGGTGGGAGGCCAAAAAAGTTTTGAAACCTCAGGCCTACCCTCTCTAGCTCTAAAATTTTCTTAAATTATTTTTCTGATTTGTAACAAATGAGGAATAAAAATTACACAAATATGCAAAATATTGCTTAAGGGGGTTCAGGAGCGACGTCTAAACGTACTTAAAAAAAAAACTAGACTATTATAAGGAATTTTTCAATGCGGTTTTTTTTTTAAATGAATTAAATTCATAAGAGATTATTGGATTATTTTTTTAATGACTTATTAAAAAATTATCGTAATTAATTTTTTTGTTATCAAGCAAATACAAAAAAAAAAAATCTGGTGTGACTGGCGCACAGCACACAACTTTCTCTTACCTTCGGTAATCGAAAGTTGTGTACTGTGCTTGTCTCACCAGATTTTTTGTGTCGACATGTATTTAGTTCCCGCCAGTAGGAATATTTGAATTCAGATGTAAAAATCTGGTGTGACTGGCGCACGGCACACAACTTTCTCTTACCCTTCGGTAATCGAAAGTTGTGTTCTGTGCTTGTCACACCAGATTTTTTGTGTCGACATATATTTAGTTCCCGGCAGTAGGGAATATTTGAATTCAGATGTAAAATTTATAAGTATGGGAAAATATTTATATTTTGTAACCATGGCAACCATTTTTCCTATCTTTCCTATGAAGCACAAGAGTAAAGTGTGCTTCAAACAATTTTGAGGGCAAAACGAGAATATACATTTGAAAGAGCATCTAAAAAATAATTGATTTTTGAATTTCAATCAAAATCGTTAGAGCGAATTTTGAGAAAATCGAAAAAAACTGAAAAAAGTACATCAGTAAAGTACTAGTACTCTTTGGCCGATTTTGATTAAAAGCTTATTTTTCCGGTCCCGGGGGGTATTTAACTTAAATATAAAATTTCAACCTCCTAGCTCAATTCCTTCATGCTTAAAATTGAACACACACACCCCCCCACCCACACACACACCCACCCACCCACCCACACACACACACACACACACACACACACACACACACACACACACACACACACACACACACACACACACACACACACAGACAGACAGACCATGTCGCGAAAACCACTTTTTTGGATTCAGGGGACCTCAAAACGTGAAGATCCATCAAAATCTCGACATCGAATTTTTGACATGAATCCAATACTTTCTCTCTATATATACCATGGGGAACATAAACATTTGCACCCCCGAGCAATTTGAAAGACGCCTACTGTTAGGCAGCCCAATTGACTCACCACTACATATGCACTGTCTGTGTGAATTTACCTGAGGTAGGGTTTGAGGGTCTTTTAGGATAGACCATAAACCATCCCTTTGGACAATAAATGAATTTTAAATAGAGAATTTGCGAATTCCTCTTCTAGACACCGAAAAAAAAACTTAAATTCAATTTTCAGCTTTTAGTGTTTGCTTTTGTTTAATTCGTACAGGGGTTGGAGAAAATAAAAAAAAAAACTCAAAATGTGTGTACTTTTTTTCAGTTTCTCGCTTATATCTCTTAAACTAAGCATATTTTGTGCACTCCCCCATAATAAATTAGAAAGAGTATAAAATTTGGTTGATAAAACGAATTTTCAGACCAAAATTTAACCGATATTCGGCTGATCAAAGTTTCTTTTTTTCATTTCGAGATTCTTTGGACTTTTTCAGTTTTTCGCTTTTATCTCGCAAACTAAACATATTTTGTGAATTTTAATACATGACAAAGTTGTAGAGCATTAAATTTGCTAAGATTGGGTTAATAAATCGAACATTTAGACCCAATATTAACCGAGATACGGCCGATCAAAGTTAGACCAAGTTCTTCGAAATGTAAAACAAATAGAAACTTTGATCGGCCGTATCTCGGTTAATATTGGGTCTAAATACGCGCTTTAATAACGAAATTTTAGCAAATTTAATGCTCTACAACTTTGTATTGTACTCTGGTGCACAAAATATGCTTAGTTTATGAGATAGAAAACAAAATAAAAAATGAAAAAAGTTCTAAAATTTTGAGGTTTTTGCAATCCCCTCTCCTCAAAACAACTTTCTCTTACCTTTGGTAATCAAAAGTTGTGTTCTGTGCTTGTCACACCAGATTTTTTTCTTAATAAGAATATTTTAACACCCGAGATATTATTATAAAGATCTATAGATATCGGAGAAATTTTATTAGAAATTGGGATACAAGTTTCTTTCAAATTTTGAAATAAGTTAATTTTTTTCCAAATAACAAGATGAAATTAAAAAAAGTTTAAATATTGAGATAAAAAAAAAAGGCTACGCTATATATTGCTGAAAAGAGATGGTTTATGGTCTATCCTAAAAGACCCTCAGAACCCTACCTCAGGTAAATTCACACAGACACTGCATATGTAGTGGTGAGTCAATTGGGCTGCCTAACAGTAGGCGTCTTTCAAATTGCTCAGGGTGCAAATGTTTATGTTCCCCATGGTATATTACATATATACATAGGTAAGAGAAAGTAAAAAAACAATCTGTCCCAATAATCTTTAATTTTTTTTTTTTTAACTTATTGTTATTATTAATCACATATTAATTAAGAAATTTTAAAAAATTAGATGATTTATTTAAAATTTTCTGTCAAATTAGTTCAGCATTCTTGCAATATGCATTATAAGCAAAATAAGATTTCTCTGGGTGGGTCCTGATACCCTAAAACGTCCAGATAAAAATTTGAAAGATAGCGATTAGGGATCGTCTTTTTTGACGATATTCTAGTCCCCCCTGTCACAGTTAGTCACATACAAACAAACCCCCCTACAAATATTATGTCACAGAACCTCCCCCCTGAAACCGAAACTGGTTTTAAACTTTTTCTTAAAATTTTCTATACAAAATTCATATCATTTTTACCTTTTTTTTTAGTCAATTTTTCCTCGAGGCTCAAATAATCACTCATCTCTCTTCTACAGGTATTACCATGGTCAATGCTCTGCCGAATTAAAATCAATTATCCCACCCAATGCAACATATTCACGGAACACAAGAGACGCATCTTCCCAGCATCCCTATGCTGTTCAGATCACGACTAACAGAACAAAACAATTTCATTCTTCCTTTGTCCCCATGACCTCCCGTGATTGGAACAAGCTCCCTGCGTCTATCTTCCCCAAAATCTACAATCTTCAGACTTTCAAGTCTAACCTCAACAGGCATCTTCTCAGTTCCCGCAGTTGAGTTTCCCCTTTATGCTTCTCCTTTTGTTTTTATTTTCTTCCTGGCTGCATGTGACTATTGGTCATTATAGGTCTTCGGACCTTATGCACCCATTCCAAAAAAAAAAAAAAAAAAAAATTTTTTTCCTCTTGTGAAAATAATTTGCATTTTTACTTTCTCTTACCTATGTATATATGTAATATATATATAGAGAGAAAGTATTGGATTCATGTCAAAAATTCGATGTCGAGATTTTGATGGATCTTCACGTTTTGAGGTCCCCTGAATCTAAAAAAGTGGTTTTCGCGACATGGTCTGTCTGTGTGTGTGTGGGTGGGTGGGTGGGTGTGTGTTCAATTTTAAGCATGAAGGAATTGAGCTATGAGGCTGAAATTTTATATATAAGTTAAACACCCCCCGGGACCGAAAAAATAAGCTTTTAATCAAAATCGGCCAAAGGGTACTAGTACTTTACTGATGTACTTTTTCAGTTTTTTTCGATTTTCTCAAAATTCGCTCTAACGATTTTGATTAAAATTCAAAAATCAATTATTTTTTAGATGCTCTTTCAAATGTATATTCTCGTTTTGCCCTCAAAATTGTTTGAAGACCACTTTACTCTTGCTCTCCATAGAAAAGATAGGAGAAATGGTTGCCATGGTAACAAAATATAAATATTTTCCCATACTTATAAATTTTACATCTGAATTCAAATATTCCCTACTGCCGGGAACTAAATACATGTCGACACAAAAAAATCTGGTGTGACAAGCACAGTACACAACTTTCGATTACCGAAGGTAAGAGAAAGTTGTGTGCTGTGCGACAGTCACACCAGATTTTTTTAAATGTGTGAGTCTCATTCCATCTTTCCAAACTCAAAAAATTTAATAAATTCAATTTTGTTGTCACGCCTATTTTTGTCATTTATATAGAGATAGAGATGAAATATAAATGTCGTAGCGCAGCGTTTTCCAAACTGTGAGGCGCGCCTCCCTAGGGAGGCGCGGACTAGTCTAAGGGGAGGCGCGAATATTGGCCACCAAGATCAATTTTCCAAATTATTGCTAGTTTTGTAAATAAAATAATTTAGAAGATTCTGGGACTGAGTTTCTAATTAAAATAATAAATATGAATAAATTAAAAAAATATTTTTATATAAATTTATATTTTTTAGTATTAAAATTTTTTGTTTTTGTATTATTTTATTAAATGTGTGGGGTAGGGGGCGGCATACGATTAAATATTTTTAAGGGAGTCGTTAAAACATAAACCACTGGCCTAAAGTAAGACATTCTAGAAAATTATACTATGTATAAAACCCAAAGACGGATCCAGGGAAGTTTTTCAGGGTTTTAATTTTTTTCTGACTAGACGCGAAGCTCGCCGAAGGCGATAGCATTGTTAATTATTTTATTTATTAGGATTTGATAAGGGGTTGAAAAATTGAAAAAAATGTTTTTTTTTAAATTTATTTTAGCTAAATCGAAGCCAAATAAATAGAAAACATTCAAAAAATAGCGTTATTATTTTGATTAGGGGGGGGGATGAAGGGTTGATTATTTAAGAAGGGCCTTGGAATATTCCAAATTACTTGTTGACATTCTTTTCCAGTTTTAGAGAAGTATTGGATTCATGTCAAAAATTCGATATCTAGACTTTGATGGGTATATACATTTTGAGGTCCCTTGAATCCAAAAAAATGGTTTTAGAAACATGTTCTGTCTGTGTGTCTGTTTGGGTTCAATTTAAAGCATGAAGGAATTGAGCTGAGAGGTTGAAATTTTATATTTAAGTTAGGCACCCCCTAGAGCGTGAAAATAAGATTTGAGAAAAATATTTTTTTCAGGAATGGAAGTTAGAAAAAACGAAGCCAGAATTTTTCTTTAAAAATATATTTTAACAGCTGACGTTTCGGCTTTGGTCAAAGCCATCCTCGGAGCTGTTAGGGGTCATCCGAGGATGGCTTTTACCAAGGTCGAAACGTAAGCTGTTAAAATATAATTTTAAAGAAAAAATTCTGGTTGCGTTTTCTTCTAACTTTCATTCCTGATACAAATTCCACCACCCTTATACCAGCGTGTTCCAAACTGTGAGGCGCGGACTAGTCTAAGGGGAGGCGCGAATATTGACCCCCCCCCAGGACCAATTTTCCAAATAATTGCTAGTTTTAATATAAATAAGAATAAATAAATAAAAATATTTTTATATAAATTTATATTTTTAATTTTTTGTTTTTGTATTATTTTATAAAATGGGAGGGGGGGGCGTCATAAGAATAAATATTTTTAAGGGAGGCGTGGTAACATAAAGTTTGGAAACCACTGTCGTAGCGTAGTAAAGAAACCTGGTGTGAGTGGCCGGTGACGTCACGGCTTGTAACGCGACATGATGATAAAAGAGCGAAAAAATTTGAGGCCATCAAATAAAAGTTTCACTTTAAAAACATCCGAATCCTATTAATTACACATAAAATAAATACCTAATTATGTTAGTTATATTAAATAAATTTTAATCCAAAAATCCTGGAAAAAAATAATAAATTAGAAGTTAATGGAGAAATTTCCCCTAGATTCTTATTTATTTTGTGTAAGAAAACCTTTCCTTCAAAATTCTCATATAGCGATATTGTTGTTGTTGTTTTTTACTTTCTCGTATAGAGAAAGTATTGTAATCGTAAAAAAATTCGACTTCGAGATTTTGATGTTTCTCCACGTAATAGACTTCCCTGAGTCCAAAAAAATCATTTTTGGCATTATGTCTGTGTCTCTCTCTGTGTGTGTGTGTGAACACGATTGCTTAAAAACCAAAGCAGCTAGATAGACGAAATTTGGTATCCCAAGCAGCATTTTCCGAAAGAATTACTAGCATAAAGTTTTTTTACTTTTGGAGAGGAAAAATGTAGTTAATTAAACTTATTTATGGAACTTTTTAGTAA
Organism: Euborellia annulipes; assembly: GCA_023213315.1. Classification (NCBI taxonomy): domain Eukaryota; kingdom Metazoa; phylum Arthropoda; class Insecta; order Dermaptera; family Anisolabididae; genus Euborellia; species Euborellia annulipes. Next base: position 10,067 of record JAKCPI010013844.1, read on the forward strand.
TAATTCCCTTTAAAGTAAATAGCACAGGAAAAATAACGTTATTTTTACTACCAAATTAAGCTTCAAAGTTGTCTACCTAATGGTAATATTCATAGGTAAATATTTGGTGAAATTTACTCAAAGAATTTACTTATAAGTTTTTTTACTCAAGAGTAAAAATGTTAGTAGCGCTACCGTGGCAAATATTACTTTTAGACCAGGCGCTGGAGGTAGTTGAGTATGCAAAATTTGAGGACCGAATTCTGACAATGGATTTGGGCTAAGAATAGCTCCCAGAATAAGGATCCGGATCTTGCCGGGCCAATTTTTGGTCCAATTTTTTTTTACCCCCCACCCCATAGGAAATCAATGGAGTGCATGCTAAGATGATGTGAAGATTTGGAATTATGGTCAAATTCGAGTACTTAAAACCTCAAACAATGAAAAAACTGTCTTGTCAGCAACTGAGGGGATCCTCTATAGTCCCCTGAGAAGTACTATCTTGCCACCAGTTGTGGTGGTCCCCTCTAACCCCTTCATCTCTTTTCTCTCTCTTTGTTATAAATTTAAATATACGGCTTTAACATCATGCCAAATTGTGGGGAGCGGCAATTATGTTCATAATCCACTAGCTGGTATCCCAATCAATGAAAAATACTATCTTGCCGCCAGCTGCGGTGGTCCCCTCTAACCCCTTTACCTCTTTTCTCTCTCTTTGTTATAAATTTAAATATACGGCCTTAACATCATGCCAAATTGTGGGGACCGGCAATTATGTTCATAATCCACTAGCTGGTATCCCAATCAATGAAAAATACTATCTTGCCGCCAGCTGCGGTGGTCCCCTCTAACCCCTTCACCTCTTTTATCTCTCTCTGTTATAAATTTAAATATACGGCCTTAACATCATGCCAAATTGTGGGGACCGGCAATTATGCTCATAATCCACTACCTGGTGCTCCAATCAATGAAAAATACTATCTTGCCACCAGTTGTGGTGGTCCCCTCTAACCTCTTCACCTCTTTTATCTCCCTTTATTATAAATACACCAGGTAGTAGATTATGAGCATAATTGCCGGTCCCCACAATTTGGCATGGCTTTAAGACAGTACATCTAAATGTATAATAAAGGGAGAGAAAAGAGGTGAAGGGGTTAGAGGGGACCACCACAACTGGCGGCAAGATAGTATTTTTCATTGATTGGGATACCAGCTAGTGGATTATGAACATAATTGCCGGTCCCCACAATTTGGCATGATGTTAAAGCCGTATATTTAAATTTATAACAAAGAGAGAGATAAAAGAGGTGAAGGGGTTAGAGGGGACCACCGCAGCTGGCGGCAAGATAGTATTTTTCATTGATTGGGATACCAGCTAGTGGATTATGAACATAATTGCCGGTCCCTACAATTTGGCATGATGTTAAGGCCGTATATTTAAATTTATAACAAAGAGAGAGAAAAAGAGGTAAAGGGGTTAGAGAGGACCACCGCAGCTGGCGGCAAGATAGTATTTTTCATTGATTGGGATACCAGCTAGTGGATTATGAACATAATTGCCGGTCCCCACAATTTGGCATGATGTTAAAGCCGTATATTTAAATTTATAACAAAGAGAGAGAAAAGAGATGAAGGGGTTAGAGGGGACCACCGCAGCTGGCGGCAAGATAGTATTTTTCATTGATTGGGATACCAGCTAGTGGATTATGAACATAATTGCCGGTCCCCACAATTTGGCATGATGTTAAAGCCGTATATTTAAATTTATAACAAAGAGAGAGATAAAAGAGGTGAAGGGGTTAGAGGGGACCACCGCAGCTGGCGGCAAGATAGTATTTTTCATTGATTGGAATACCAGCTAGTGGATTATGAACATAATTGCCGGTCCCCACAATTTGGCATGATTTTAAAGCCGTATATTTAAATTTATAACAAAGAGAGAGAAAAGAGATGAAGGGGTTAGAGGGGACCACCACAACTGGTGGCAAGATAGTACTTCTCAGGGGACTCTAGAGGATCCCCTCAGTTGCTGACAAGACAGTTTTTTCATTGTTTGAGGTTTTAAGTACTCGAATTTGACCATAATTGCAAATCTTCACATCATCTTAGCATGCACTCCATTGATTTCCTATGGGGTGGGGGTAAAAAAAAAATTGGACCAAAAATTGGCCCGGCAAGATCCGGATCCTTATTCTGGGAGCTATTCTTAGCCCAAATCCATTGTCAGAATTCGGTCCTCAAATTTTGCATACTCAACTACCTCCAGCGCCCGCTCTATTTAAAATAAAAATTACTTTGAAGTAATAAAATCAAGTAGCAGCCACCACTTTGTTACGGTAAAAGTGATAAAATTTCGACGTAATTTCTGAAGTTATTTTCCCATAAAAAAACCCGTTAATATAACCTATAAGTAAGTCTAACCTAAAATAACTTATAAAAATAACTAAAAGGTAATATTTGTCACTGTAGAGTAAAAATGTCTCTTCAGTATTATTTTTAAGGAATTCTTACTATAAAAATAGTCAAAATGACTTAAAAGTGAAAAATAATACTTTAAAGTAATATTTAAATAAAGATGTCGTATTGTATAATGGTTAAATAATAATAACCTGCCAATTAATGAAATAAACAATAATTTTGGATAAATAAAGACCATTACTTACAAACTTATGTAAATTTGTACCTACCAAAATAATTAAACATGATTATTAGCCGTTTTTTGAAAATGTTGGTTTTATTTATTTTGACATTTATAAAAAAATATTCGTAAAACTATATATTTGTTAGGGCGCACAATTTTATTCGAAGTATAATCATTATATTTATCAAAAAAATTTCGAGCGTTTGTATTTTCTTCCAATCCATGTCCTCTTTCGCCTGTGAATAAAATTTAACATTTTTCGGCCATCTTCTTTTACCATTAAAATAGACATATTTCTTGATAAACTTGCATGATGCCATTTCTTTAAAATAATTTCCGAATATAAACGAATGGAAAGCCGAGGTTCAACTATCGAATAATTGGGAAAAATTACCAAACCTTCACGTAACCATTATGTACCTATTACGAATCTGTAACGTGATTATTACCGTTCCAGCTAAAGTTTTTGTGTGGTAAAAAAGACCACAATCCTATTCCCCACTTTGGGAATAATCCGGTAATCATACCAATATAAATACGTTGCGCTCTCTGGTAAAAATTACTTTAAAGTTAACTTCAAGGTAACAGTGTAGTCATTTAAACTTTAAATGCTGTTTGGGATATGCTCCTTACACTAAAATTGTAGATTTCTATCAACTTTTGGAGTAAATACGTCACTTGGAAGTAGTACTTTACTTTAAATGTTTTTTCAAAAATTTTGAAATTTTATAAATAAAAAATCTTTTTTAAAAAGTTTTTTTTTTTTTTAAAAATAGTTTTTGAAATAATCAAAGAAGAAATAGAATATATTCGTTAATTTTGATAAAAAATCAAAACAAAATCATACAGGTGTCATTTGTTTCACAAATTCATTTGCTAATATTTACCCTTTTTTTAATGACACCTGTATGATTTTGTTTTGATTTTTTATCAAAATTAACGAAAATTTTCTATTTCTTCTTTGATTATTTCAAAAACTATTCAGTTTTAGAAAAAATGTCAAAGAATAAAAACTTTTTAAAATAGAGTATTTTATCATAATATAACAAAAAAATTGAAAATTTCAAAATTTTTGAAAAAACTTTTTAAGTAAAGTACTACTTCCAAGTGACGTATTTACTCCAAAAGTTGATAGAAATCTACAATTTTAGTGTAAGGAGCATATACCAAATTTCATCGATCTAGCTGCTTTGGTTTTTAAGCAATCGTGTTCACACACACACACTCAGACGTAATTCCAAAAGAATATACGAGAAAGTCTCGGGGAAGTCATTCCCCATATTTTTTTTTTTTTTTTTTTCAATTTCTTTTATTAATATTTAATCCCTTTAAATCAGTAGAAATTCATTACAAATTATATAAAAATATAAAAATTACTAATTTCTATTAATACAAATATTTTAAACTCTTAATAACAGAACCTCGTGACGTGTGTTCCTGACTTGCACTTTTTATTTTAAAATTCAGTCGAGTTTCGAACGGGTCAAAAGTCGCACGTCTTGCCTTTTCTATTTTAAAGTGAATAATTATATGATTCGCCCAGGGGTGGATTAAGGGGGGGGGGGGCGAAATGTTATAAAAACTAGTAATCTAAAGAAATTATGATTTCCGCTCTTTAATTTCAATTGAATTTGTTACCAATCAATTTAAATAAATAGGAAAGGGGTCTAAATGGCCATAGATGCCGACAGTCCTTAAATAAAAAAAAAAATTAAAAAAAAACAGCCCCCCTGACAAACTTGCATTAATCCGCCCCTGAGCTCGCCCCTATAGTCAGTTAATTCCCCACCCCTTTGAGCGTCATATTAAAGGGCCTAATTCATATTTGTGTTTTATAAAACATTTTTTATAATTTTTTTTTCTTAATAAAATTCGAATCTTTCTAATGTCAAACCAAATAGTCTATTAATTTCTCTTACCCTTATATGCAAAATAGAGAGAAAGTATTTTTTAGTAATCTCCACCATATTTCAATTTACTTATTATTTTCTCAAACTTGTTCAATGGTCAGAATATTTTGTTACTTTGTAGCCGTAAGAAACAAGTCTTAAACTTGTGTTGTGCACGATGACATGCCTTCGTGGAAACCCGACTAACTCAAACATTTTGGCAATTGATTGATATCTTCAAATTAGGGAAAATAATAATTAAATTGAATATCTATTTGCATAATGACATAAATTTTTCGAATATAATACTCATAAAAAGTTATTATTAATTTTTTTATTTTTTTTTTTTTTTCAGAATTCGTTCGCAGAGGCTTCTTGTCGATGATTCAGATGAACTCAACGTTATTTCGAGTTGCCATTTGGTGAGTTTATGTTTTTCAAATAATATATTCTACAAGGTAGCGGCTTCGCCGCAGCCATTCCCAACCTGCCTGGCGGGCGGCGTCTCGGGACGTGATCAGTAGTTTTCCCCTTAATTTTAAAGCCCATATGGTTTTTGCCCAAATGAAAATAGACTGAATCAAGTTTAAAATAATTGAATATTCGCCCTGCCCGGCCTGTGGGTTTTGAAGACCATGAAAAAATTATGGGCGGGTAGCAAGTCTAAATTTCACTTTAATAAACTGATTAGGAGGACGGGCATGCACATGAAATCGGACGGGCAAGGACCTATTAAAAAATAAAGGGTCGGACTAAGCCGAGCGCACAACTTTGCCCACCCACTATTCAAGAAAAAGAATATATTGCCCTTCCCCCCTAGAGCCCCCTAATGGTCAGATGGTATACATATTATATATCATTTTACTCGGGAGGAAGTCTTGTTTCTGAATATATAAAAAAAAAGTATAGGTTATGTAAGAAAAATATTTGCCCCCCCCCCCTAATGGTCCGATGTTTACCAAAAGCTTTTCGCTTCTTGGCCTCTACCACTAGCGGTCCCAGGGGGGGGGCCCAGAGGGGCCCGGGCCCCCCCCCATTGGACAACAAAAATTCAAAAGTTTTATTTAATTTTTAATTTAATTAGAAGGGGAACAGTTTTTATTAATTATTTCAAGATAAGGAATTTTACTGTTCGGTTGATGTTCAATGTGAAAATTATAACAAAATAAATCAATAAAAAAAAATGTGTACTTTTTAAATATTATATAAAGAATGTATGAAAAAGTTTTTTTTAATGAGAGGGAGAGAAAAAATAACAGATTTCATGAATATGCTCTATGCGTGAGTTGGTGAATAAAAATCATAACATTATGTAACTAACTTCACTAATGTTTTTGTAAAGAAATCTAGCAGTAAATCTTTATTTATTTATTTATTTATTTATTTCCAATTTACGGACAGTTTTGTCCATTATATAAATACATTATGTGTGGTTTACATTTAATATATTGATATAACATTATTATTGTTTTTATTATTTCATTACATTATTACCATACTATTCATACTTGAGGACATTTATTCTCATTACATTGCTTGTCTCATAGGTTATGAGATCTCTAGCATCCAAGTTGTTGATGGATTCACAAATTCTCATTATGGGGTTATTTCGGGTGTAGGAATTTTTATAGTTAGCTATACTGAATAAGGAAGCATGTCTAGATGGTCTAGTGGGAACCCGAAAGCACAATGCACCCAGAAGATCAGGCTAGGAATATTCAGACGAGATGCAACAATGGTGTAATTATGATCAATATATGGGTCTGGAAGGCCCATTCTAGGGGAAATGATTCTAAAAAATCTATGCTGAACAGTTTCCAGTCTCTTTACATTCTGTTTGAAAAACGGTGACCAAACAACCGATGCGTAGGTGAGAATTGGACGAACCATGGACAGGTAGAGGGTTCTTAAAGTCACAGGGGAGCGGAGTTCACGACAAGTTCGTTTTATAAAGCCAAGTTGTTGGATAGACTTATTTATAATATTATCAATATGTTGATTAAAATCCATTTTTCTGTCGAACGTCACCCCCAAGATCCAACACAGAGTCCACTCTTCCCAAATTATTACTATTAATAGTGTAAGTGTTCTGATAGGCTGTACTGCTACGAGAAAAAGTTATGCACTTACATTTATTAAGATTTAAATACAAATCATTATTAACACACCATGTGTAGATTTCATCAAGGCAGTTTTGTAAATCAGCCATATCTTTGGGAGTGCCTATGCTTTTATATATCTTCAGATCATCTGCGAATAATAAGAAGTTAACATTTTTTAAAGTGCAACTTATATCGTTAATAAAGATGTTAAATAAAAGTGGCCCCAAGTGAGAACCCTGGGGAACGCCCGACAGAATCCTAATTTCTTCAGAAATAAAGTTTTTATATTTAACATATTGCACTCTCCCTTTAAGGTAATTAGCCAGCCATTCCAGAATCGCCCCTGAAATGCCAAACGATTTTAATTTTAATAGCAAAAGTTCATGATTCACAGAATCAAATGCTTTACAGAAATCAGTGTAAATGCTGTCAACCTGTAAGTTATTCTCCATGGATGCCAATATATATTGAGTATAGCACGCCAAATTGGACTCAACATTTCTCCCCCTGACAAAGCCAAATTGATGCGGGCTCAGATAAGGACATAGAAGGTTTTTAATTTTGTCTGTAATTATTGACTCAAACAACTTTGGGATAACGCTCAAAATAGAAATAGGTCTATAATTAGTGATGTCGTTTTTTGAGCCAGATTTATGAACAGGTGTTATAAAGGCCGATTTCCATTTATATTTTATTTATATTTTATAGTGTCAATTCATCAATGTTATACTCAACAACCATTATTAAAAATTGTTTCTAAATATATGACAAAAGCTCTTGTTTAGTGCTAATTTAAGAAAGTCAAAAGCTAAACCAACTAAAGTTTTGACAAATTTTCTAAAAACAATCATAGAACTGAGAAGATAAATATTGTTTTTGAAGGAAATGAAGGATTTGAGGTAAAAAATGTTAAAAATAATTTGTTTCCTTTGTGTAATTTTTATATTTTGATTTTTGATATTTGAAAGTAAAAATGTTGTTTTAAAAAAATTTTGTTAAAGTTTTAAATGTCTGTTTTACAAAACTCATAACATTTTGTATGTTCTGAATATGAATTTTATTTCCTAGAATGAAAAATTTGTTATTAATGTAAAAAATGGTTCTTTGCAGGCCTGATGATGGCAATGAGCCGAAACTGTCTTAACCGGTATGCAGTCGCCAATAAAATCTAAAAAATGAAATATTGATTTATTTTGTTATAATTTTCACATTGAACATCAACCGAACAGTAAAATTCCTCTTACTCTTGAAGTAATTAGTTTTATTTAATATTTTAAAACTAAACAAAAAAATTATAAATTTTTCACATCTCAGGATAGCTAAAAACGCAAATTTCAATGCCTAATTTTCAAAAAATTTTCCCTTCCCCCTAGGGTGTTAGCTTTGTATTCCAAGGGTCGTGGGTTCGGATCCCAGACAGGTTTTAATGAATATTATGATATTCTTTAGCTTTAATTTGATTACAAAAAAATTAGGATGTCGCCTATATGGCGACGAGTGCAAAAAGGGTTAATTTTTAAAGCTCGCTCAAAATTTATTTTTATTTGATTCATATTAAATATTTAATACATTTTTCTTTTAATTAGTAGGATAATCGACAAAAATACACCACAAACTGTTAATGTTTCTTAGATAGGATGCATTTTGGTTCATGCAAAAATAAATGATAAGTTTGCATATACCATTAGATGGGTATATGAGAATTGTCGTAAGGTGCATGGACGTATTTTTATTTTGTGGCAAATGGGCCCGAAACGACAGCACTTGGCCAAGATTTAAAAGAGGCTGAAAATATAATTTTTAATAACTTGCTAATTTGCAAATTAGGGTACAATTGATTATATTTTCTCAAATATCTTACTAATTAAAAGAAAATAAGGATTTATTAAATATTTAATATGAATATTTAAAGGTCGCTTGAAAACATCGAAAGGAAATGCAGACCAAACTAAAAAAAAATCCCATGAGGGACCTTTAAAATTAACATTTTTAAGTTGAAAATTTGAGAAACTTATTTTTTTTTTTAGACTATAAAATTCGACCATAACGAGAAAAAAATTTAAAAAAAGAAAAAAAAATCGATTTTTGACGAATTTGGAAATTTTTTAAAATTTTGATCAACTCTAAAAAAATTTTTTGAGCTCATCTTTGGAGAGGTCTCTTAAAACATGGTATACTAAAATATTGTCATACGTGATTGAAAAAAAAATTAGTCGGTTTTTTGCGCTATCCTATTCTTCCCACCTTCCCCTACATCATAGATTTTAGGTCATTGGCACCCAATCCAGATGAAATAAATATATAGAATAGGTCTAAATAGCCTTCGCTGCCGAAAAAGAAGCCCAAATGAATAACAAAAAAAAAAAAAAAAAAAAAAAAAAAAAAAAAAAAAATTTGGGCCCCCCTTGACAAAATCCTGGGACCGCCGGCCTGGCCTCTACCCCTAGTTTTGGGTACAAAATTTCAAAACAATTGAATACAAATAGTTTTTGATTGAACCACTCTTTCTAAAACTATATTTAGATTTAATGTAGCTTTTATGGTCAAGTCGCTATGCGTTGCACAAGTAGGGCTATTTTTCGATATTTTTTTGCCTAAAAAATGAGGTTTTTCGAGAAAAAAACCAGTTTTGGAGTTAATTACTCTGGATTTTTTATTTATTCTATTAGAGGTTTTCTTTCTGCACAAAATGACATCCCATTTAGTCTGATCTGATTAGCCGTTCAGAATCTACAGGGGTTTAAACTTTCAAATTAGAATTTACCGCAGCGCGGTAAAATAAAATGATAGGAAAAAAATAAATGGTGAAATCGTTAGCTGAAAACTCATTCTTTCTAACCGTATATTTCCCATAATTATACCTCTTAAGACAGAGGAGTTATTCAAGCCAATAAACTTTTTCGTGCATGCCCCTCTAACATGATTTGTAAGACGTTGTCACGTCAAAAAAAATCTTGAATTCAAATGTACCTTAAGCTTACTGTCGGAATCTAAATATATGTTGACACAAAAATCTGGCACAACTTTCGCTTACTGAAGATAAGAGAAAGTTGTGCTGTGCGACGAGTCCCACCAGATTTTTTAAGAAATATAGAAGTTGATGTTTGAATTTCTTGGTTTGTTAAAACTTACGTTAAAACTTAAGTTATAAAGACTAAATATGTTATACCATATACAATGTGTTGGTTTTTAAAGAAGTTATAAAGACTGAATAAATTGATTTGGGAATCAGTAATGCAACGTTCTATTTTTCTTGTTCTATAAACCGCTTGAAAATCGTAAACAGAACCTTAAAATCAACTTATGGGCATTTTTTGTAAAAAAATCGAAAATCGATTAAAATCGATTTTTTAAAGGCAAAAATCGATTTTTTTAAAAATCGATTATTTGGTTTCGATTTTAAAAATCGAAAATCGAAAATCGATTCAGCCTCCGAATCTACCAACCCTAGGCCTTATACTGATGGTTATTCAATTGTTAATGGCTTTGCTGAATATTTCCGTACTTTTTACAAAACTCCTAGCAACCTGACAGGAGAATTTAAAGACCAAACACCTTTTAATATTTGTACGCTAGATATCTCAATTCTAGATATATTCTCTAAGATAGAGAGTTTAGATGAAAATAAAAGCTCTGGCCCTGATGGAGTTCCCCCCTGTCTTGTTAAAGAAATGCAAATTTGCTTTCTCATATATTCTCAAAATACTCTTTGATAGGTCTCTTTTGGAAGGGTTATTTCCAATCCAATGGAAATCGGCCTTTATAACACCTGTTCATAAATCTGGCTCAAAAAACGACATCACTAATTATAGACCTATTTCTATTTTGAGCGTTATCCCAAAGTTGTTTGAGTCAATAATTACAGACAAAATTAAAAACCTTCTATGTCCTTATCTGAGCCCGCATCAATTTGGCTTTGTCAGGGGGAGAAATGTTGAGTCAAATTTGGCGTGCTATACTCAATATATATTGGCATCCATGGAGAATAACTTACAGGTTGACAGCATTTACACTGATTTCTGTAAAGCATTTGATTCTGTGAATCATGAACTTTTGCTATTAAAATTAAAATCGTTTGGCATTTCAGGAGCGATTCTGGAATGGCTGGCTAATTACCTTAAAGGGAGAGTGCAATATGTTAAATATAAAAACTTTATTTCTGAAGAAATTAGGATTCTGTCGGGCGTTCCCCAGGGTTCTCATTTGGGGCCACTTTTATTTAACATCTTTATTAACGATATAAGTTGCACTTTAAAAAATGTTAACTTCTTATTATTCGCAGATGATCTGAAGATATATAAAAGCATAGGCACTCCCAAAGATATGGCTGATTTACAAAACTGCCTTGATGAAATCTACACATGGTGTGTTAATAATGATTTGTATTTAAATCTTAATAAATGTAAGTGCATAACTTTTTCTCGTAGCAGTACAGCCTATCAGAACACTTACACTATTAATAGTAATAATTTGGGAAGAGTGGATTCTGTGTTGGATCTTGGGGTGACGTTCGACAGAAAAATGGATTTTAATCAACATATTGATAATATTATAAATAAGTCTATCCAACAACTTGGCTTTATAAAACGAACTTGTCGTGAACTCCGCTCCCCTGTGACTTTAAGAACCCTCTACCTGTCCATGGTTCGTCCAATTCTCACCTACGCATCGGTTGTTTGGTCACCGTTTTTCAAACAGAATGTAAAGAGACTGGAAACTGTTCAGCATAGATTTTTTAGAATCATTTCCCCTAGAATGGGCCTTCCAGACCCATATATTGATCATAATTACACCATTGTTGCATCTCGCCTGAATATTCCTAGCCTGAAATCACTTCGTGAGTTGGATGACTTGAAATTTCTTTTCAAACTTTTAAATGGAGATATTGACTGCCCTGATCTTCTGGGTGCATTGTGCTTTCGGGTTCCCACTAGACCCTCTAGACATGCTTCCTTATTCAGTATAGCTAACTATAAAAATTCCTACACCCGAAATAACCCCATAATGAGAATTTGTGAATCCATCAACAACTTGGATGCTAGAGATCTCATAACCTATGAGACAAGCAATGTAATGAGAATAAATGTCCTCAAGTATGAATAGTATGGTAATAATGTAATGAAATAATAAAAACAATAATAATGTTATATCAATATATTAAATGTAAACCACACATAATGTATTTATATAATGGACAAAACTGTCCGTAAATTTGAAATAAATAAATAAAAAACATTTCAGTCTCATAGCTCAATTCCTTCATGCTTAAAAAAATTTTGAATTTCAAAAAATTAAATATTAAGGCTTATACGAATCCTGAGAAAATCTCCACAGCCATAAAACATCAAATTAAGGCTTATATATTGCAAAATAAAAAAAAATTTAATTATCAAGCCTCTATATACGTTATTTATTATTTTTGGAATTAAATTCATTTAAAATAGTTGAATTCAAGTTGTAATATAATTTTAAAAGAAAACAATCAATTTTTTAAGACAATCTATGAAAAGAATTTGATAAAATCACATTCGCTGGGCTATATCTTAGAGGCCGTAGGGCGCCTATGCCGGTTTCGGGGGGCGCCAAGGGCTCGATGCGCCTGGGGCGGGGGGGGGGGGGCTCGCGCCCCCCTCGCCCCCACTTGGTTACGCCACTGATCATATCAACTGCTAACCCCGACACAATCCCTTTGAAAATTAATCACCTTACTTCCATATGCTTTAATAAAGCATTTCTCCATAAATTCCCTTTTAATCCTATTATCTTCATGATATAGGATTTTACAGTCTGCAAAATTAAATTTATGCGAAAAATTTTCAGCATGTTGTGCTAACGCGGTTGTTAATTTATGATATCGTATACTGTAATCTTGTTCATAAAGTCTACAGGAATGTGATATACAGGATACAATGCGAGGGTTGTAAGGAACAAAACAGGGATGTTTTTTACATTGGCCAAACAAAAAGGCAGGTATCCTGTAGACTTTATGAACATGATTACAGTATACGATATCATAAATTAACAACCGCGTTAGCCCAGCATGCTGAAAATTTTTTGCATAAATTTAATTTTGCAGACTGTAAAATCCTATATCATGAAGATAATAGGATTAAAAGGGAATTTACAGAGAAATGTTTTATTAAAGCATATGGAAGTAAGGTGATTAATTTTCAAAGGAATTGTGTCGGGTTTAGCAGTTGTTATGATGTGTTGTTATGTTTTAAGGGAAATGATTGGAAATTTTTTCGATAAATATTTATTATTATTAAACATATATTTTTCAATTTGAATATCTAATTAACATATACACATTTTCTTTTATAATATTTATGGCAATTTTTTTATAACGTTTTTACATTTTTTTGTCAACATTTTGAATTTTTTGTTTTTAACCTGGACATTTTGTGAGTGAAGTATGAATATTTTTTGTTTAACAACTATTTTTGTAATATTTCACTATATTTTTAGAATGCACTATGATGATATTATTATATTAATATCGAAATATTTGCAATTAATAAATGTAATTGAGGTGAATTTTGTATTGGCCAATGTCTATTGAAATTTTGTATTTATTTAGGATTCTACATTGTGAATAAAATGTACAAATATGAGATTAAAATGTTGAAAAATAACCATACCCAGACATACACATACGTCTTATGTACGTACATCCTATGGCCCGCCGCGACCTGCCGTGCGTCTTACGCACGTACATTTTGGGTCGCAGTACGTACGATGTACGTACATCGTATGTACCGATTCCACACCTCCGTGCGTACATGGACCCTGTCTAGGGTCCCGTGCGACCCAAACAGTACATCTTATGTACGTACTGCCAGGACGAATCTTACATCCCGTTTTGGTCCCGTGCGCGACCCAGGAATATGTCTTTAATATATCCTACATCCCTTTTACATCCAATTTTGGCCCTGCAGATTTTTATTTATTTTCATCTTATTTTGCGTTATGTTAAAAAAATTAAGACTCCATTTGGCATAGCATATTATCATGCAGAGGATTAACTCAGTCAAAACTTAAATTTTAAATAGTTTTTATTATTTTAATTTTTTTTTTTTTTTTTTGATTACTGTTTTTATATGGGAAAAATGTGAAAAAAAAACTCCAACGCACAAAAAAAAAAGAAAAAACACATTTTGTATAACAACTTTTTTTAGTTGAGGATAAGGATTTAAAATTAATAAATGGACTCTGTTTCGAATTAGTGTGTCAAGCGCCAAAAAAAAATTAAAAATTGAGTTAAGCACGGAATATTGTTTCAAATGCTATAATTAATGTTTTTTATGAAATTTGTTACTTGCATAATTGACAAAAAAAAAAAAAAAAAATGATAAATAATTTAATCAAAACAATGTAAATCAGAAAAACTTTAATGTTAATTTTCTCAAATCTCGGTAGCTAGCCCTTGACACACTAATGCGTAACATATAATCCATATAATAATAATTCAAAAAGATAACATTACAAAATAAATAAAATATACCGGTACATAATATTGCTACATTCATAAAATGGTCTAGGACTTTTTTTTAAACAAAGATAAACATACATGTGGAAAAATACTAACAAGGGCGGATACAAGGGGGTGGGTAAAAGGGGTAATTACCCCCTCCTGAGATTTAAAAAAAAAATGTATTTTTAATGTGAAATTTTAATTATTATTATTATTATTGTTGGGGAATAAGGGCGCTTTAACTACCAAGGCTATGCGCGCAAAAAAAAAAAAAATTTTTTAAATTAATACTTAAAAATTTGATTTGTATTTATATTCTGGCAAACAAGTACAGAATGCGCCTTTAAATTGCCGAAATTAAGAAAAGATTGTGTGCTGTGCGATCAGTCACATCAGATTACCCGGGAGGGCCCCCCGAGAAACACCTCTGGATCCGCCCCTGAATACTGGCATATAATATAACAAATTTTTATAATCGTTGTTTTCTTAATATACGAATTATAAAATCACCAAAATTGATTTTTATTTATTAATACGCTTGGGATGTTGAGATTTACTCGACGTTTCGGCTCTCCTTTTGGAGCTATTTTCAAGAGAGAAAGGGGGTTAAGGGGTAATAATGGAGGAGGGTTGTTTACGCGGTCGTAGCTTTGCTGGTCCCAAGGTCAATTTGGTGGATAGCTCAGAGGCGTGGATTGGTCTCTCAGAGCTGGAGGAGGGTTTGTTGTGTGTAATTGTGTCTGTGTTTTCTTTGGGTTGACTACGGGGCCTCAATCTGCCTACTCCCCAACTCGAGGTATTGGCGGTGTGTTTGGTGGATGTCTCTTTCCATACATCCGGTCGCGGAAACCTTCTAGAACATGTATATGAGCATCTGTTTATCAATATAATTCAAGTATATTTTTACCCTGTAAGAATATTATACAAATGACTAAGAAAACTTTTGATATTATTTATAAATTATATATTTATATCATGGATGGACGGTGATTGTTTTTAATTATTATTATTATTATTTTGTATTCGCTATTAATAGTCAAATCGAGACTAAAATTTCTTTGGTGTTGACAGTCCCATGCAGTATGTCACAAGAACATCCCAGTCGAGTGCACCTTCGGGAACCTCGAGCCTATTTATTTGCCGCCTCACGCTGTCAGCATTCCTCGAACGGAAGTCCCAATGGAAGCCATTATTGGCGTTCAAGTACGCCGGAAGGAAACGATGTCACGTAAGTACTACCCAGATAGCACACTTACGTCTTATGTACGTAGATTTTGGGTCGCAGCACGTACGATGTACATACATCGTACGTACTGATTCCACACCTGCGTACGTACATAACATGTCCCGTTTAGATCCTGTCTAGGGCCCGTGCGACCCAACAGTACGTCTTTAATGCATCTTATGTACGTACTGCCAGGACGAATCTTTCATTCCGTTTTGGTCCCGTGCGACCCAGGAATACGTCTTTAATATATTCTACATCCCATGTACATCCAATTTTGGTCCTGCAGATTTTTATTTTATTTATAATAATTTATAATAATTTTTCCCAATATAATTTTATTATACAACAGTTTTAGGGGGGGGGGAGAATCTCCAAAAATGAGCTCGGGCCCCACCTGAAAAATAATGGCTACCAATCAATTTAAATAAATAGGGCGGAGTCTAAATGACCTCAGATGGCGAAAAAGTTAAAAAAAAATTTGTTGCGGGGCCCCTAAAAAGTGTGGAGTTGTATTCCAATCTCGATAGAACCAAACTGCAGTATAGGGACTTCAGTGCGGATGTATTACTGAAAGATAGCGTGTTGCGACAAATGAACCCGAGCAATGATGAAGCCTCTCTCGCAATCTTCTTGATATGGAACCCAAAAGTCATCCGACTATCGAAATAGTCCTCAAGATCCTTAATTACGGAGGCCGTTGTTAAGGGTGACATATTAAGCTTGTAGTCAAAGATTATTGGAGAAGTGTTTCTATGGAACAGTACTATGTTGCACTTCTCTATGTTGAGTTTAAGGAAGTTGTCATCGACCCAAGTACTGAAGCTGTCTATACTGTCTTGAACTTTTCCGCAATCCTCCAGTCTTAATGGTTTTGAATATTCTAATGTCGTCCGCAAACAGAAGAAAGCATCAAAAGAAAAGGTTGTTTATACCTTCTTTTTAAATAAAATGGTTCGAGTCAAAAAGGAACCCTAGAAAGGTCCCTTGCCCTCTTCTTTTGTGTCTTAAATAACAAAAGAGGAAAAATGCATTTAATGATTTATTTAAAATTTTTATAAAAAAATCTGGTGTGACCAGCACGGTGCACAACTTTCTCTTATCGAAGGGTAAGAGAAAGTTGTGTGCTGTGCTGGTCACACCAGATTTTTTGTGTCGAGATATATTTAGTTTCCCATAGCACCTTAGTTTCAAACTTGCATTCTAAATGTTGACTGCTTGAAATAAACTATGGTTATTTTTCAAAATTTTAATCTCATATTTGGACATTTTATACACAATATAGAATCGTAAATAAATACAAAATTTCATAAGAATTGGAAAAAAAATTTTTAAATGCGTAAAAAGTTCCAAAGGGGACCCCCTTTTGAATCGAAATTAACATACAAATCCCTATAGGAAATTAACATTAGGCCTATGAGAGAAGGCGGAGAGACAGACGATAATGTTTGCAAGTGAGAGAGAGAGAGTGAGATATGTTTTCTCCAAAACAATTAAAGACAAAAATAAAATAAAAATAAATGGGAATTTAAATAATAATTGATTTTTAATCTAATAAAAAGTAAAAGATTTAAATTGCGTTACCATGGCAACCATTTCTATCTTTCCTATGAAGAACAAGAGTAAAGTGGTCTTCAGAAGATTTCAACGGCAAAATGAGAATATACATTTTAAAGAGCATCTAAAAAATAATTGATTTATGAATTTTTAAAAAAATCCTTGGAGGGAATTTTGAGAAAATCGAAAAAACTGAAAAAGTACATCAGTAAAGTACTAGTACTTTTTGGCCGATTTTGTTCAAAAGCTTATTTTGAGATTCTTCAAAGGTACCTAAGTTAAATATAAAATTTCAATCCGGTAGCTCAATTCCTTCATGCTAAAAATCTGTCCACACACACACACACACACACACACACACACACACACACACACACACAGACCAATTTGCGGGACCCACTTTTTTGGACTCAGGGGACCTCAAAACATGTATATCCATCAAAATCTCGACATCGAATTTTTGACATGATCGCAATACTTTCTCTCCTATATATTTCATATATAGGGTACGAGAAAGTAAAATTAATAGTTTTTGATTAATTTTAACATTTTATCTTTGTTAATTGGAAAAAATCATCTGATTTTAATCTTTGAATCAAATTCCTAAGTGAATTTTTAATAAAATTTTATTCGTTACAAATACATTTTTTGAACGCAGAAAGGTTTTTTTGCTCAAATTTCCTTCTCCATATGTCTTTGTAATACAGTGTTGCCATTTTTTGTCTATCGCAAAGTTTTTAAATTTAAATAAATTAAATTACTAAACTAAAAAATAAAATTGTTATGTTATTTCAAAGATAAAATTATTTACCAAAAGTAGAAAGAAAGAAATCAAGCTTTATCAGGTCAAAGATAGCTAAATAAATAATAATAATAGAAAAGTTATGGTTAAGAAACAAGTTCGTAGCTAGATATTTAATTTTAAATATTGACGCAACTGCTGCTATCTGAAATATTTTATGTTATTTTTCACGTTTTTATAAGCCACATTTTTAAAATCAGATCAATTCACTGCTTTCCAAATTAAAATATAGAGGTTTTTAGAATTTATTTTTTAGAATTGCAGGGGGAATGTCCATTTGAAGGCAACTCAATAGACAGACATCCGTAAATGGTTGCCTACGCGTAAGGCCTAAAGGCAGGTAGGCCCTTGGGTAGGGACTTAATTGTGGCGCTCGCTGTACGTACAACGTACGTACCTCCGGGACGTATCGTACTTCTAATGTACGTACATTTTGGGTTAGTTCGTACGATGTACGTACATTATAATTTGCTGGATGATTGCCCTCACACAGTACACATTTAACAAAGTCTGATCGGTCCCTTCTCGAACAATCTTTCGTGTCGTGATCCTCTCCACATTTATCATAGCGGGGTTGTCTATGGCAGAAGTATTTGGTATTAAAATACCTCTGGCACCGAGTGCTTTGAGGGATTTCTCTTTCTTAAAAGGTGCTTCGAATTTTATTTTTGTGTTTAATAAAAATTCAATGTTGTAAATTTCCTTGATGTTAATATTGGATTGTAGATCAACGTAGAACATAGGAAGCGGTCGTGTATACCGGCTATGTGTTGCTTTTTGATGGTTTTATTCTAATGTTATTTATTCTCTCTTATTGAGGGACGCACTGGGGGAGGCTTTGAATTCTGAATTCGTAATGCTCGTCGGGGATTTTAATGCTCGAATTGGACATCTGAATCAGGGTGATGATGATCTGACAAATCGTCTGATGATAAGCCCAACGAGAACAACAATGGATACCACCGTCAACGCTAGGGGCAGAGCACTGGTAGAGTTCATGGAGGAGAATGGCATGATGGTGATAAATGGCAGAACGATGAGCGACACACTCGCGAGACCAACATTTATTGGAAACCAGGGACGATCGACGATAGATTTGGCTTGGATAAGCATCTCGCTTGCGGAGCTCATTGAGGATTCGTATGTGCTGGACTCTGTACTGGATTCAGACCATTTTCCTTATGTGATCTCGATCTCTGGGGACGAAATTTTGGACAGCCCGTCAAATAGTAATTTGAAAGGAACCATCGAAAAATTTGTCTGGAAACAGGAGCTGAATAATGCTTTCAAAGCATGTACAAGCGATAACCTGGATCTTTCCTTGATTTACACAAATAGTGAAGAGGATAATTATCAACACCTAGTCGGCGCTCTGAAACAAACAGCTCGTGAGCTAAACCTAAGGAAGGAGTACTTGGTGGGGAGTGGGGGACCTAGGAGGAGAGGTTGGTTCAGCGCTGACTGCTGTAGGGCCAAAAAGGAAATGCATGCAAAATACAGGGTTTGCAAAAAATTTCTCTTCGTCGAGCCGTATATGTCGAGCTACATCGAGTCTAAGAAGGAGTACAAAGAACTAACCAAGATTAACAAGAAAAACTACTTCGCCGAGATTACCGCAAGATTCTCTAACTTAAAAAACCCTGGGGAGTTCTGGAGCACGTTTAGAAGTTTGTCCAGAGGCAGAGCGATCGATAACGTCATCGACTTGAAGATCTGGCATGATCATTTCACCAGAGTGTTTAGGTTGAAGAGTGTTTTTGTCCATGCTTATAGATGTGGAGTCGGCCATCCATTCCTGGATAGACCAATTGAACTGGCAGAGCTGGAAGTGGTACTCAAGAATTGCAAAAACGGAAAATCACCGGGCCCGGATGGTATCCCCAACGAGTTTCTTAAAAACCTTGATTCACGAGGAAAAAGTTTTGTATTGAAATTATTTAACAAGATTCTTGTAAGCGAAAAGATACCAAAAGCATGGTCGGAAACTCACATAATACTTCTGCACAAGAAGGGAGACCTTACGGTGCCAGATAATTACAGAGGAATATCCTTAATGAACACAATCGCCAAAGTTTTTAGTTCTACCCTAACCCATAGAATTGCAACCTGGGCAGAAGAAGGAAATAAAATACCTGAGTGTCAGTCTGGATTTCGGAGTGGACGTGGATGTACGGATAACCTGTTTGTGCTGTCTGCTGTTGTGGGCTCTCACCTCAGACTCAAAAAAAGAAAGATCTAAGCCGCTTTCATCGACTTCAAAAAAGCATTTGATACAGTGAATCACGAGCTCTTATGGGAAAAATTGTACCACTTGAGACTTAGCGAAAAACTGATTCGTATTATCAGCAACTTATATCGTGACGCCAGAGCCCAGGTCAGAATTAACAACATTTGCTCAGATCCCATAAAGATTGAGCGGGATGTTCTGCAGGGGGATCCTTTGAGCCCGCTTCTTTTCAATCTGTTCACGGCTGACCTACCGGAGTTCCTATCGAATACAGCTCAGGGAGTGGCCCTAGACTCACATACTTACATCACTTCCCTCATGTACGCGGACGATCTTGTGATACTGAGTGACACGCCGAGAAAACTACAAAAATTGTTGGAGACATTGGAATCATACTGTAGCAAGAATCATCTGACAGTCAATACAAACAAATCAAAAATTCTGATATTCAGGCGTTCTGGGAGATACGAAAAAGACCTCAGGTTTACATTCAAACTCCAAGCATTAGAAATAGTGAACGAGTATACATATCTCGGTATCGTTCTCAGCTCATCGGGTCTTTTTCGCAGAGCAGCGAAGCATATGACCAGCAAAACCAACATAGCTATGGCAAGAATAAGAAGCGTTATTAAAAGATCTGGTACGAGCGACTATGGGGCTACTTTTAGAATCTACGAGTCAACTGTTTTAAGCGTTCTGCTCTATGCGGCGGAAATATGGGGCCTAAACTATGAAAAAATATTGGAATGTAGCCAGGTGAAGTTCTTCAAGTCCCTGTTTCATCTCAATATATCCACACCGGGTCACGTCATCCGGTGCGAGTTCCTGCAACCGAGATTGATCACGCACGTATTTAGGAGAGCACTGTTGTGGGTGACCAAACTGATGGCCATGGGCCCTAATAGACTCCCTCGTTTGTGCTTTGAGAGACTACGCCTGCTGAGTGAAATAGAGGGAATGGATACCAGGTACAACTGGGTAGCGCAGATGAGGGGATACTTCTTGCTCATGGATAAAGAAGATCTATGGAGAGCCCAGGACGGTGAATTGCTCAAAAAAAATGCAAACAGCCTAATAAACGAACTCCAAACTTACTACTATAGATTGGATATTGAGAGAGCAAACAACTCTGAATATTGCCCAATGTACGAATTATTTAACTACAACCACAACAGAATTTTGAGCATGGGAGTCTCCAGAGCTAAACAGAGGGTCCTACATCAGGCTAGATTGAGTAATGTGAGATGTTTCAACTTCTCGGTGGGCGGGTCGTCTCATAGGATAGAGCCTGGATCCATGTGCGACATCTGCAACATGAAAGTGCAGGAAGATTTATACCACATCTTGGCGGAATGTCCGATGTACGAGCCCTTGAGAAGAGCCCATCTTGGCGGTCTGACGGAGCTGGGGAAGGAGGACATGTTAAAAACCTTGCTGCACCCCGAAGATGTTGACAGGATAAACTCCCTATATCTCTTTATGGAGGGAGCGATGAGGTTGAGAGCTTTCGCCTTGAATGAATAAGCCCTAGGCCCGAAAGAATGCTATGGAACCATCATCAATGTCATTACTCTGTTTGCATGTTAATTTTTTATTCTTTTTTTTTTCTATCAATTAAATATTATGTATGTATTACCAGAATTCCTGTAAAGAGCATTAGCTCAATGCAGTAAATAAATTATTATTATTATTATTATTATTATTATTATTTATTCTCACGACCTTATGCCCATGTGATTCTATTTCTTCTTTTAAAAGATTGAAGTCAGTGTATGGATGTAAATTTTTTAATACAGTTTTGTAAACTCTTTCAGATTTCTTTTGGTATGAATGAAATTGTGTAGTTTTTTCTTTTAGAGCTTTTTCTATAATAGCATATTTCTCCATTGTTTGTGCTTGGATTTTTACTTGATCTTGATTCAAAACTTTTAAAAAGTATTTCTCTTTGGTTAGTGAGTTAATTAGTTGAGTGAGGGGATTGATATTTTCAACTCCAGCTATGAAAAATGTTGGAGTGGACATTGTTTCAGTGAAATTTTCTGAGGCAGTTTCTTTGTTTTCTGATTCGGATTCTTTATTTTCTAAAACAGTGAATTTATTCGATGTTGATGTTGAAGGTAAATTTAACCAGTAATTTAGTTTTATTTGCTGTTTTGTTTTTTTGACTATTTCCGGGACTTTTTCGGGATCGTTTTCTGACTTGTTGCCATTCATTTGTTTGATGGCAACAAAAAGGAACTTTTTTTTTGTTGACTGAGAATTTGAAGCTATTTCTGGGTATTTGAGTAGCGCTGATTCCAAAAATGCCATCAGTTTTGCTTCATCACGTCAGATTTTAGAGCTATAGAGAAAATAAAATTTCAATTGAAAATGTGCTCTAAAGCGGCTCTAATTTTATATTACCTGGATTTTTTTAAGGCGTCACCCTTTAAAAATATGCAGATAGTTATAATACATATAAATTTTAAGTTTCAGCCCAATCGGAGGTCATTTAGACGTGCCGCAAACGGCTAAAAGTTTAGAAAAATCGAATTTTTTCAGTTTTTTCTTGCTTTGGTCACCCCTACTACAATTTTAGGAATCCCTGAATGAAAAAAACATATATTTACGATATTCTATAGTTCTTTGGCTTTCTAAAAATTATTCATTCGTAAAAATCTCTTAATTATTAACGAAATTATTAATAAAAACGTCACCAAAGAAAAAGCACAAGTACACTCACTGTTCGAAAAAAATAGACTTCTTTTTCTTTTACAAGTATAAAGAAGGATATGAGATTATAGAAATATTTTTTTTTTATAATATTTAATAAAGTTAGTGCCCGTGACCAAATGTTCAGAGAGGATACATAAGCTTCTCGTAGATAGAGTTCGCTTTTTAATTCAATTAAAGTCCATTTTTTTCGACCAGTGAGTGTACTTGTGCTTTTTCTTTGATGACGTTTTTATTAATAATTTCGTTAACTCTCTGCGGGCGGTGGAGTCATATATGACCCCAATTCACTTTGCAAACACGCTTAAAATTTTAACTAT
>JAKCPI010013845.1:0-21186 GCA_023213315.1 Euborellia annulipes
AAATCAAAAATATCGATTGATTCTCATCTAATACTTGAGGAATAACCATTCTACATTGGATTTTTGACGTTTCGGTTATTATTGGTAACCATTGCTGAAGACATGGAGGAATCGACTTAAAATCAAAAATAGCGATTGATTCTCATCTAATACTTGAGGAATAACCATTCTACATTGGATTTTTGACGTTTCGATTATTATTGGTAACCATTGCTGAAGACATGGAGGAATCGAGCTTAAAATCAAAAATAGCGATTGATTCTCATCTAATACTTGAGGAATAACAATTCTATATTGGATTTTTGACGTTTCGATTATTATTGGTAACCATTGCTGAAGACATGGAGGAATCGAGCTAAAATCAAAAATAGCGATTGATTCTCATCTAATACTTGAGGAATAACCATTCTACATTGGATTTTTGACGTTTCGGTTATTATTGGTAACCATTGCTGAAGACATGGAGGAATCGACTTAAAATCAAAAATAGCGATTGATTCTCATCTAATACTTGAGGAATAACCATTCTACATTGGATTTTTGACGTTTCGATTATTATTGGTAACCATTGCTGAAGACATGGAGGAATCGACTTAAAATCAAAAATATCGATTGATTCTCATCTAATACTTGAGGAATAACCATTCTACATTGGATTTTTAACGTTTCGGTCATTATTGGTAACCATTGCTCAAGACATAGATGAATCGATTTGAAATCAAAAATAGACACCGATACTTTAGGAATAATAATTCTACATTGATGTGGAAAAGTCTGAAGAAAAGAAGAGCTCAAATGATGGGACTCACATTAATACACGGGGGATTGCTAAGGTTATCTTAGAAGGGAGGTGGGAAAGAAAAGGAGAAGGCCCAGATTAGACTTCTTCCACCAATTATTTGTACTTGCATAATGGAAATTCTAGCCCGTTGGACCAAACTCAACCAAATTTTCTATACATATTCTGTGGACCCCCGGAAGGATAGAAATGCAAAAACTAATCACTCAGAATGGGAGGGGTGTCAAAAATGAAAATTCTAGTCCTTTGGACCAACGGGTTTCCTCATAGCTTACAAAATGAAGAGAAATCTCAACCAAAACATTCTGTGAAAAAACAGGCCAAGATCGTAAATGTAGTGAAATCTTGTGAGTAGTAAGTTAAAATTGCAAAGTTTAATTAAATTGAGAAAATAGTAGATCTCTCAACTTAATTATTCTTGGTGAATTTACCTTACTACTCACTAGATTTCACTACCTTTACGAACTTGGCCTGTTTTTTCACAGAATGTTTTGGTTGAGATCTCTTCTAGTCAAAAACATTTCAACAGATAAGTTTAATAATCAATATATATATAAAATTAAGGTTTTGTCTGTTCATTGCTCAAAATCACGCCAAATTTTGGTTTCACACGTTTCAAGCAAAGTTATGAAAGAAAACACCCTCAACAAAATTCCTGTCTGTATGTATGTCTGTTTCACTGGTTTCCGCGAAAGGTTGCTCGCGATTTACGTCAAAACGGCTTAAGGGATTATTATGAAATTTCATATTTGCATCAGATGTCTTCTAACTTACGTTTTTAGCTATATAACGTTTTAATATTTTGACCCCAAAAGAGGGTTTGGGGGGGGGGGGGCGCACGAATGAAAATTATAAAATAACTCTTAAACTGGCAAATTTTATATTATTAACAATTTTTCCTTTTACATTTGAATATTATTGAATTATAGGTATGTCTTTACCTATGATAAATTTGTGTAATATTATTTTTTTAGGGAAAACAGAGTAAGTTCAAGATGAAACTTATTTAATATAATTAACAATAAATTTTTATTATGCAGGTACATAGTATTTATTTGAATTTTATTGTATAATTTAATTAATAATATCTTATCAAGAAAAATATATAAATCTGATATTTAATCCGATTTTGTTTAGCGAGAAGCGAAATCATAAATTCTCATGTTTCGTTAACCTTATATGGATTAAAATAAAAATCTATCTATAATTGAATAAATGACCGTTAAATAAATATTGAATTATAAAATTATATTTAAATAATAGCTGCATGCGTTCTAATATGAATGAATCCATAAAGCCAGTAAATTATAAACAACAACGTCTCCACTCTGAAATATTTCTCATTATAAAACTGACTTATTTTTGACTGTGACCTAATTGCGACTGTACTTATTTTTAATATTAAATTTTAGTTTCGTTAATAATTTTGCGAATCTTCTAATTAAGGTAAGTTTCAAATATTTATTTAAAATTTTCTAACTAGATTTTTAATGGGAATGTGGATTTTTTTAGTCGGGATTGATAAATTTATAAAATAATCAATTTTTGATTCCGAATTTTATTTCCTATAATACGATTCTTAGAATTGATTAATAATCGACTTAAAAATATATGAAATTTCGATAATTTTTATATTTTTTTTATTAAATGAATTATTTTTATAAATGAAATACAAGGTTAAAATATTTCTCTTGTGGCACAGAAAAGGGATATGTGATTATTTAACGGAAAGTGCTTAATGAATAAGTAAAGTTTTGTTTTTGGAAATATAAAAAAATTAATTATATTAATTTCTAATATTTTGCAAAAAAATAAATAAATAAATGAGCCGTTTATTTTGAAAGTGGCCTAAGTCCATTATTTGTTATTTTGAGATATTTGTATTTATATTTTTATAAATACATATATTTATATATATTTTGACGAATTCATGATGATATTGTACTCCTTTGGCTATGATATTATAAATTTGAAAAGAAGACCTCTATGTCTAACTAAATCAGTCATTAACTCATTTTTTTCAAAATTGGAGTTAGGCCACTTTCAAAATAAACGGCTCAAATATTCTATCGAATATGAAATGATCAAATTTTTTATAAATTTTTGTTATTTATTTATTTTTTTAATTAAAATAAGTGAAATAATATATTAATAGATAAAAATAAATCAAAGAGGTTGTCCTCTGCTTGATGCAAATAAACATAGGTACACATATTAAATCTTAATCTAAAACTAGCTTAAACTAGATACTAATCGAACAAACGCATTCGCCAATTCACTTATCACTATGACATCTAGAGACTGGAACTCTCTTCCCCCGACCGTCTTTCCAGCTACTTATAACCTTCAATCTTTCAAGACCAGCATCCACAGATACCTTCGACTGCTACCCAATCCCTAAATCTCCCCTTATCTTCACGTTACAAGGGTCCACCTCGGACTACAGAGGTTGTACCTTCTTGGTGCAACTTCTTCTTGTATCAATATCATTAAAAAAAAAAAAAAAAAAAAAAAAAAATCGTTTATATTTATATGAGTAGCTTGAAAACGTCAATATGCAATCGATAATTGAGAACCTCATTTCCAAAAGGTACTAAATCCAGTGGCGTATACACGGGGGGGGGGGCAGAGGCAGTCCCTATCTGTCTGTCAAATTTAAAGTTAAGTAAACAGCAAAAATGGAAAATACATTTTGGTGCTGGAAAGATATGGGTTAATAGTCCCGTCAAATTAGAACAATTTTCGACAAATAAAAGATCTGAATTTTGGCATTCATGCTTATTATGGCTTCCCATTGAACATACTTTAAAAGCCCCCCTCAAAATCTGTTGCGATGAGCTGCAATCTTGGAAAAAAAGGTACACTTTTTCAGTTTTTTGACTATATCTTGGCAAGTAAAGCCAAGCCACCAAATTTTCTACCTCCAATACTTTAGCTGTAAACCGTCGTTGAATAGAGAAGAATTTTTTGAAGGTGTGATAACGATGTCGATTTAAAGATCTCTCACTAGCAGGCGCATTATACAGGGTGTTTCTAAATTGATGCGAAATATTTTAAGAGGTGATTTTTCAGCAAAAATTAAGGGGGTCTCATATAATTTTTTGTTCAAAACCCCTTCCCGTCCAAGTTACAGACAAATCTAGCATTGTTACCCCCTACGGCAGCAGCCCTAACTTTAGAGGGTTAAAACTTGGAGGAGAAGAGGGATTTTGAACAAAAAATTATATGAAAGACACCCTTAATTTTTGCTGTAAATCATCAATTTAGAAACAAATACCCTGTATAATGCGCCTGCTAGTGAGAGATCTTTAAATCGACATCGTTATCACACCTTCAGAAAATTCTTCTCTATTCAACGAAGCTAAAGTGTACCCTTTTCAAGGATCGAGTGCAACAAATTTTAAAGGGAAATTTTAGTATGTTCAATGGCAAACCGTAATAAGCATGTATATCAAAATTCAGACCTTTACCGATTAATGTTGGACTATAATATTAATATATAAAGGTAACGCATTGATTTTTTAGCCTTTTTGCTGAATAGCTGTTAGCTGTGCTAGATGATACCGTGGATGAAATGAGTGCGTCAAATGGAGACCGATTATATGTGAGATTTTTATTGATTGTCATTCCTAAGGTGTCTATCACCGAAGAGTTCTAGTCATTTTTCATCTGTATGCATATGTATTTATTGCGATTCATGTTAGTACAAAAAATAAATAAATAATTAAATAAATAAGAATTTGTATAATCTATTGAGATTCAATTTAATTTTTTTTTATATTCGAGACATCTACTTCTCTTTGCTTATTCATTCAAGAATGGAACAACATTTAATATGTATAGGGATTTTTGAGAAGGACGGTGGTTTAATAAAGAATCTATATTTTTAAATGAAGGAGACAATAAAAGAGTGTGTCTTCTGCTAGAATTATAAATTTTATTTATTTATAACGAGACTATAATTTTTAAATCCCCTAACTTGCAAGCTAGAGAAAAACAAAATTTAAGCGAATAGATGAACCTCTGTATAAATCACAATTTCTTTCAATTTAATAATAAAATATATAAACAAAAGAATGGATTAGCAATAGGTAGCCCACTATCACCCCTACTCGCGGAAATATTTTTAGACAATTTCGAAACAAAATTTCTTAACGTTGAATACAAATATTTCAAACACATACAATATTACTACCGGTATGTAGATGATATTATTTTACTCTGGACAGGTACAAAGCGCGTTCTGGGTGATTTTATAAACAATATAAATTCTATCCATGACAAAATTAAATTTACCAGCGAAATCGAAAAAGATAAAACACTAAATTATTTAGATGTAGAAATCAAAATTTCAAATAAAAAACATACTTTTGGAATATTTAGGAAACCCACGACCACAGACACAGCTATAAATAATAATTCCTGCAGACCTATCCCTTTTATTAGCAGGATTACACTCAATGATTCATAGATTAACCAACATCCCTTTAGATAAAACAAATTTCAATAAAGAATTAGAAATAAAAAAACAAATAGCCGCTAAAAACGGTTACGAGAAAACCCTTATTGACAAACTATTAAAAAAGAAAATTGAAAAGTCAACTCTGAATCTGATTTATTCCCAACTGTCCGAGCCAGAATCAAAACCAAAATTAATAATCCCATACTATGGAAAAATTTCGGAAACTTTAAAATTAAAATTCAAAACTTTAGGATATGAAACTATTTTCAAATCCTCTAGAACATTGGGATCTGATATTAGCAATAATAAGAAAGACAAAATTCAAAAAATGGACAAAAAAGGTGTCTATTCCATAACATGTGGAGAATGTGATTCGACCTATATAGGAAAAACAGAACGAAATTTAAACACACGCATTTCGGAACACAAAAGAGTTTTTAAAGGGGGTTCGGGTCATAGTGCATTTGCAGACGATTTAATCTCCGAGAAACATTGTTTTCCAGATGAATCAAATATTAAATTAATTAGATCAGAATTAGATCCCTTAAAAATTGGCAAAGCCCTCGAAACTATAGTCTCGTTATAAATATATTTTTAATGTTATTATTAATTAATTATTTAAAGAAACTTTTTTTAACTTAAATATTTCTGTGCATAGGTACTTTTGCATTTGTTTAAAATAAATTTTCTTTTAATTATTTTTTTTTCCAAATTTCAGTTAAGATTTGCAGTTTTTTTGCAAGAATTTAAATTTATTTATATATTTATCTATAGTCATTTTGCTTCGACGAATATCAAAAAAATTATAAATAATAAAGTCTCCATCCAGGACACTAAATTCGAACCATGGTGGTTTAGTGCTGCTTTATCACCCCATTAGACTGGACAAGGTTGAGCGTTTTAATATATTTTTCTCAAAAGAATAGTATTTAAGTAGTTATAATTTATTTAAATTTTATTTTTAATAACACTAATTTTTCATTAATTCAATTAATTTTTCTAGGAAAATTTTAATTTAATAATAAGTTATCTTTTCAGGACCCATATCTGTATTATAAATTAGTTTTTATTTTAAGTTTACACTATATATATTTTGTTGTTTGATTTACTGTTTATCACCCTTTTCTTTCTAAAATGAAAACGAAAAGAAAATCTTTAAATAAAAAAAATAAAGAAAAAAAAAAAAATCGTTCCTCAAAACTTAAAGTGGATGAAAATTTTTTTAAACAATAATAACAAATTAGAGAAAATAAAACAAAACATGAGAAAATTACGTAAAAATGAAAAATACCGAGCAGAAGAATTAGAAAAAAATAAAGAAAGAATTAAAAATTTAAGAGAGGATGAAGAATATTATACAGAAGGATTAGAAAAAATAAACAATTTAAAATGAAAAGAAGGGTAGAAGATGAAGAACTTTATACAGGAGAATTAGAAGAAAATAAACAATTCAAAAGAAAAAAAAAGGGAAGATGAAGAACTTTATACAAAAGAATTAGAAAAAAATAAAGAAAGAATTAAAAATTTAAGAGAGGATGCAGAATATTATACAAAAGGATTAGAAAAAAATAAAGAAAGAATTAAAAATTTAAGAGAGGATGCAGAATATTATACAGAAGGATTAGAAAAAAATAAAGAAAGAATTAAAAATTTAAGAGAGGATGCAGAATATTATTCAGAAGGATTAGAAAAAAATAAAGAAAGAATTAAAAATTTAAGAGAGGATGCAGAATATTATTCAGAAGGATTAGAAAAAAATAAACAATTTAAAAGAAAAAAACGAGGAAGAAGAAGAATATCGTTTAAATGAAAAACAAAATACTAAATCAAGAATGTCCTTTTTAAGACAGTCCACTGAATATAAGGAAAAAGAGGCAACAAATAAATTAAATAAAAGGGAAGTAAGAACTGAATTTATGAAATCACGATTTAATTTTTATACTAATTTAATTCAAATAAAAGATAATTCTTCAAAATTAATGTTGGAATTTATTCAGAAAAGAAAACAACTACCCACTTATATTTGCGCATGTTGTGAAGGGCTATTTTTTTCACATTCAGTCAGAGAATTTAATTTCAATAATTGTTTACAAGATGATTTTTTAAATAAAGTTTATAATTATAAATCAAATGTTGCCTGTATTACCTGTTTAAAATACATTAAACAAAATAAAATTCCAAAATTGGCGACAAGTAATGGGTTGAAATTTAGAGAATTACCTGAATTTGTAAAAAACCTAACCCCTTTGGAGGAACGGTTTGTTTCGCCAATCATTTGTTTTCAACAAATAAGGCCGATGAAATTTGTTCAAATTAATCCCCAATTAGGTATGAAAGGTAGTGTAGTCAATATAGAGATTGAGATCGAAAACATGATTGATATTCTGCCAAGATCATTTAATGAATTAGAAACAATTCAAGTTAAGTTAAAAAGACATTTAAAACATTCGACCCATTATATGTTTGAAACTATACGACCGGCTATCATAATGAAAGCATTACATTATTTAATTAATACTGATTTATATAAAGAAAATAATATAAAAATTAACCCTAACTATTTTAATAGATTTAATGGAATTTATGAAGATGAAATTAATTTTATAATAGATCAAAACGATTTAAATAATAATGATAATAATGCCCACGATGATAATTTGGAAAACCTCTTTTCGGAAACAGAAACAAGTGATCTTGATGATGATTATGAAGAATGTTTATTAATTGATAAAAATAAAGAAATCTCTAATCAGATAACTGAAATTGCCCCGGGGCAAAATAAATTTCCTCTTCCCTGGCATATAATAGAAAAAATTGATGAACTATGTTTTCCAAGTATTTTTGGGGGCTTTGGCTTTGAAATCTCTCCAAATGCTAAAATCAGTTACAGTGACCGAGCAAAATCTGAATGTCGAAGATTCGACAGAAGATCTTGTAAGCCCAGCCGAATTTTATTTATGGCTAAAAAGAAGCTCGAGTCATCAATTTATTCAAATATTAATATTTGTCTAAGAAAAAGCAAAACAACTAAAAACGTAACCGTTGGAGATATTTTAAATAAAAATTATCTTAACCAATTGATAAGAAATGACGAAGGATATAGTATTTTAAAAAATATTAGAAATTCTCCGTCATATTGGCAACAGAAAATGAAAGACCTATTAGCCATGATTCGTCAACTTGGTAAGCCAACAATATTTTTAACATTATCAGCAGGTGAAACAACTTGGCCTGAATTAATTCAACATCTTTATAAATTCCAATTTAATAAAAATATAAATTTAAATGACGCGATTAATTTAGACAAATTTACAAAAACAGATCTAATCAAAAATGATTCAGTTACTTGTGCTAGATATTTTGATTATAAAATTCATCAATTCATGAATTTAATAAAAAAAAAGACAGTATTTTTGAAAAATGTAATGTTATTGATAGTTACAGTCGGGTAGAATTCCAAATGAGAGGTTCTCCACATGAACATATGTTCTTATGGCTTGAGAATGCACCTATTTATGATCAAAATAATGATGAATGTGTAATATCTTTTATTGATAAATACATAACTTGCCATTATGATCCTAATGATGCATATATAAGCTTGCAAAAACATAGGCATTCTCACACATGCCATAAAGGGAGAAAAAATCAAAACAAATGTCGTTTTAATTTTCCTAGGCCAGTTATGCCTAGAACAATGATTTTAAGACCTTTAGCAAAAGAAAATTTAGCAAAAGAAAATGAATCAAACGATCTCAAACTATCTTATAATAAAATCAAAAAATTAATGACCCATTATTATTTATTAAAAAAGAAGGATGCCACGATTATTCCTTTTTCAGAGACTTTAGAAAAACTTGAAATGACCGAGGAGAAATATCTTCTCGCTTTAAGATATTCCCTCAAAAGAGAGGAATGTTTCTTAAAAAGAAATAATCTAGAAGTTGGCATAAATAATTATAATAAATCCATATTGCATTTATTCGAATCCAATATGGATATACAATTTATATTGAATGAATATAGCGTAGCATCTTATGTAGTAAATTATGTTACTAAAATAGATGCTGGCTTATCTAAATTATTAAGGGACATTTCGGAAGAAAAAAATAATCAAAATTTAAAAGAAAAATTTAGAAAAATCGCTAATGTATTCCTAAATTTCAACCTAATGTCAACCCAAGAAGCAACATACAATTTATTAGGATTGCCATTATCAAAAAATAGTAGGAAAACCATATTTATCAATACAAGTCCTAAAGAGGAAAGGACTAAGATGATAAAATTAAATAAAGAATTAAATAAACTTTCGGAATATTCTACTGATATTTTTCAAAAAGATCTAATTGAAAAATACAGTGAAACGAAAGTCACATTTCGATGAATGTCTTGCAGATTTTGCTTCAAAATTTTCTTCAAAATATATCCATTTAGAATTTGAAAACGAAGATTTAGAAAATATTGATGAATTAAAATTGGAAAAAAGAAACAAACCCGCGATATTACGATTTAGAAAATATAATAAATTTCAAGACGAAACAAATTATTATCGAGAGCAAATTTTGTTATTTGTACCTTGGAAAGACGAAGAAAGTGAAATTCAAAATGTTAATTATAAAAAAAAAATATTTACAAAATATTGAAAAAATTAAAATCAACAGAAGTAAATATTTTGTAATTAAAGATGAAATATTAGAACAGGCTATTGACCAAGTAAATAATGAAATTGAAGAAATCGAGGAAGAAGAAATTAATGAAGCAAAAAGAGATGAATTACCTTCGGAATTACAAATAGACATTTATGGTCAAAAAGGAGATGAAGTGACATGCGATAATAATGAAATTACTAGATATAGTTGTCCCAAAAGAATTAATTCAGATAGTCTGTTATTAAAAATTTTAAAATTAAATAATTTACAAAAAATTTTATTACACATAGTACATTCATTTAAAGTAAATGCCAAACCACTGAGAATTTTTATAAGTGGATCAGCTGGTGTTGGTAAGAGTACACTCATCGAAGCAATATACCATACAATTACAAATTATTTTGATAGTCAACCAGGCGGAAACAAAGAATCTCTTGTTGTACTTTTATGTGCTTTATCAGGAAAAGCTAGTTTCCTTATATCAGGGGTCACTTTACATTCAGCATTTGCCTTACCACTTGCGGAGTATTCTGGGGATTTGAATGAATTATCTAACGATATCGCGAATACAATCAGAGCTAAATTAATTAATTTAAAATTAATAATTATTGATGAAATATCAATGGTTGGTTCTTCATTATTCAGTAAAATAGACACCAGATTACGCCAGATTACTGGAATCAATTATTCCTTTGGGGAGTATCTGTAATTTGTGTTGGTGATCTAAATCAATTACCACCCGTTAAAGATAGAGCAATATATAAAGCACCTAAAAGTCAATCAATGGAAAATATTATAGACGAAAATCCATTATGGAATGAGTTTAAATGTTTCGAATTGAAAGAAATAATGAGACAAAAAGATTTGGACTTTATTACAGCATTGAATAATTTTGTTTCTAATAAAATGACTGATTCCGATCTTAATTTATTTAAAAGTCGCGAAACAACTGAAAAAGAAATTGAAGGTAAAAAAATGATAAGATTATATCCAACCAATGCACAAGTAGATATGTATAATGATCAGATGATTAATAGACATTCAGAAAGTGAAATTCTCAGTTATTCAAAAGATCAAATCCTAAATAACAAATTATCCAAAACCAAATTTCAAAAGAATTAGATAAATTGAAAACTATTGATCGGAATAAGACAAATGGAATTCCATATTTAATTCGTTTGAAAATTGGAATAAATTATATGATTGTAAGTAATATTAATGTTGAGGACGGTTTAGTTAATGGTGCTTCAGGTTTATTAAAATATATTAGTATAAATGAAAAAACTAATGAACCAGAAATTCTATGGTTTCATTTTTTACCAGAAAGAGTTGGTTTAAATACTAGATTAAATGAAATTAACCATAATAATATAAATATAGACAAATTTTGGACTCCGATATATAAAAAAATTACTTTGCTGAAGAATCATACTTTTCAACAAAAAGGTCAGGTAACTAGAATTCAATTCCCAATAGTTGCTGCAGAAGCAATGACCATTCATAAAAGCCAAGGACAATCATATAATGAAGTTTGTGTTAATTTGAATGGAAGAATAACAAAATCTATGTTATATGTTGCTCTCAGTAGAGTTACATCACTTTCTGGATTATACATTCTTGGCAAAGTTAAACCTTCAACCTTTTCGAATAAAGAAGAAAAAAATTTAGAAATCGAATTATTAAAATTAAAAAATGAAAAAAAATTAGAATTAGTTTTTGATTATTGTAAAGAAAAGGACGAAATTAAAATAAATTATTTAAATATAAATTCTTTAAAAACAAAATTAAACCACATTACAAGTGATGAATGGTATTTAAATTCAGATATTTTGATATTTAGTGAAACATTATTAAAAGAAAATGATCAAATCGAAATTCCGAATTTCTCAGAAATTTTTAAAAGTGATCGATCAAAAAATAAATTAAGAGGAATCATTTGTTTTAGTAAAAGCGCGGATATATCAAATATTAAATATAGATATAATTTTGTTGGTAAAGGTCATTTCGAATTATTAAGCTTTTTTTATAAAGGCCTGAATATAATTACTGGTTATAGATCTCCACAAATGCCCATTAATGAATTTAAAAATAATTTAAATCAAATTTTACTTAATATTAATTTTACTAATGAAAAAATAATTTTATTAGGTGATTTCAATATTGACTTATGCCAGGAAAACAATTTATCTTTTGAAAAATTTTTATTCGAAAATTATCATTTAAAATCTGAGTTTGGTAAAGAAATTTTCACAACTATTTCAAAAAGTCAACTAGACATAATATTTTCTAATGTTGAAATAATAAAAACCGGAATATATGAAGTGTACTTTTCGGACCATAACTCGATATATTGTAAATTAAAAGAGAATTCTAAAATTATCAATAAATCGCAAAATTTTGAATTCGAAACTCATAGTAATACTATTTCCACTACTTCTAATAAAACTGTACTTTCGAATAATTCCGGTTCTAACATTTTGGAAAAATATGTTATAAACTATTCAATTATACCAAAAAAATTTGATCCTAATCCTAATTTTAATATTAATTTTGAACAAATTCTACAAGTTAATTATTATTTAAACGATGATATAATAGATTATTTTCATAACATAATGAAAGCATATACTAATTTTTCCCCTCGGAAATTTATTTAAATCAAATTTTGGACAGAATCAATCCAATAGCTAAAAATCAGAAAAATATTCAAATTTTATATCAAGCTGAAAATATAAATTATAATGAAAATAATAAACGAACAGAAATCGGTCATTGGATTTGTACCTATTTTGATGGAAAAATAAATCATATTTACGACAGTTTAAACAACACAAAATTAAAAGATTTAGATTTAAAATACACCTATAAACTCTATGGGAAAGACGTTGTTAATCAATTTCATAAAGTAATGCAACAACCAAACGTTTATGACTGTGGGGTTTTTGCAATTGCATTTGCAACGTCTTTATGTTTTGGTAAAAATCCTGAAAACGAAAACTATATAAAATGTGGAATGAGAAAGCATCTATATAAATTATTAACTCAAAAACAGCTTTTGGAGTTTCCGAAACATCAAGATGTAAAAATAGAATCATTAAAATGAATGATAAAAAAATGAACCTTCTGGCTCTAAGTGTTATAGAAATTAAGGTTTATATTTTTTAATTTAGGACCCTTTTTATTTCTTCTTTAAATTCAGTTTTAAAATCAGTACCTACTCATATTAATCGTAAATGTACTACATCATTTAAACAATAATCAGTCTCATCTTTGCCTACTTTTGAACCTACTCAAATCAATACATCAGCTATAAACAAAAGTTTTCATGTTTATAAACAACTTCTAAATTGTAAAGCATTATTAGTTTTCGTTTATAATCTTTATAATCCACCTACTTGTAGAAAACATAATTTATTTTTTCATTGATACTCATGAAAGGTAAAATGATCATTGTAAATTATAACTTTTTTCAAAAGTAAATTGTTTTAAATATCAGACATGCATATAAAATTGCTGAAATTTTTTTTTTCTATTTGGATTTATTTTATTTCTTTTCTTTACAAACTTTTGCACGCAAAACACACAGATTGATTATCTTAAAGGAGTGCACATCCAATGCCTTTTTTCACTATTATTATCTGTTTCAATAATTATTTCATTAGTATAAAATCAAATTTGCGTAATACAGAACTGTTAATAATAATTCATTTTAACATATTAAAACATTTTGTATGCTTTCTTAAAGTTGTGGAAATTTCTGATAAACTCAGAATAAAATCAACATAGTTTATGACACCAAGAAATATCTGTAATTCATCTGTATTTATTGGTGTATAATATTCTATAATAATTGCTTTTATACGATCTGTATCTTAGCTTACTGTGTTGTTTTTTGTGGAAATTTATGACCATGATACTTCATTTACTCGACATTGAAACTTCTCAACTCTTTTTAAATTTCACTTTTAATTCTTCAGCTCTTTCCATGATTTTTTTTAAGTACTTCAGTATTCCCCTGAATAGTAGAACCAAACTTTGGAATATCATCAATATATATTCTGATTATCAGTGGAATTATTTTCATTATTTTTCTGAATCACTTCATCTCCAATATTTAATTCAGATAGGTGTTCTCTTAAAAGAATAGTATTCAAAAACTCTAATATCTAAAAATGCTATATACAATTTATCTAATTCATTTTTTAATTTTTTACCTTATCTCTTAGTTAAATAGAAAGTCTCTTGTGGGAACAAAATTCTTCTTCGATTTGATTTTATATTCTCCGTGAAAATATTATATTGTATTTATTTAATAGATAAATCTTGAACATCTATGTCATTTAAGAAATTCCGTAAAATAAACCGCAGTTTTCACTCGCCTTTCTACAAAAATTTGATGTTTCATTTTATGTTCATTATCACTAATAAAATGTTCATGTTTTTTTTTATCATTATACTGAATTTCACAACTATCTTAATATTATAGTCACCGTAAGAGTTTAAATTACAGAGTGAGCCTTTTAATTTCAGTTTATAATTATTGTTTCTCTTTTCTTACTACTTGAATTCATTTATTGGAATAATATTAAGATCACTATCAGTAACAATCTTCAAACACATGTCTTTTTTTCTTGAATATTTAATTTTTTATTCTAGTCATCTCTAGTCTAATTATTGATGAAAGTGATTTTCCTCGTTAAATGCTGCTTTATTTTCAATCTGGTTTTCAACCTTTTTATAAGCCCTGCTATAAAAATTATAACAAATGTCCTTCAAACATTGTTTTCCAATAGTGGGTAGGAGATTGACTCGTATGAGAAATTTCAACATGCCGCAAAAACATAATACACTTTTTAGGACAGTGATTACAATTGATGTAAAATACCATTCGGTAAGAAACTAAATTTTTTATCGCCATTTACAATCATCGCTTTGCGAAAAAGTTTGAATGCCGCCTTATACTATTCGTGATTTCAAAAAAATTTCATTTTTTTATTTTTCTTTATTTTTATTATTTTATAATCATTTTTTCCGCTTGAAGAATTTAGGTGTTGGACATATATTTGTATTTATTTATTTATTAAATTATTGTATATGTAGGGCGATTTAGCCCCTTTAATGTACCATTTTAGACCATGTAAGCTAAAAAAGTTAAAAAAAATAGATTTGATACAAAAGAAAAAAACAGCAAAAATAATGAGAAAAATGTATGGACACTATTTGGTAAGAACCTAAATTTAAGTCTAATTTTAAACATGAAACAATTAAGTTTTACTTTTTAGGGAAATATGACAGACCAACTGATGAGTACACGCTTAGGCTGAAATCACTTCCCAGGAAGTATTGATGGTGGAGTAGAAATATGCTCTCGTAATGCCTTTCATCCACTCATCGCATATATCTTACCCGCTGCCTATTAATTTGTAATTGAATTCTATAGTAATATGTGTTTTTGATTATTCTCATTGAAAAGTAACAATCAACGACTTTCTGATACAAATAAAGAAAAAAAAATATTGAGTTTTCATAAGTTAATTCTTAAAATAACGTAATAGCGATTCAGCGTAAAAGGGACCAAGGTATAACGAGGAATTAGTGTATACTGTACATACATATTTCATTCCTATTAAACATAATTATTTTTTTCAGATTATTCCAATGAAAACAGTAAATTTTTTCTTTTTTTTCCTGGAAATTTTGAAATGTAAAAAATATTATTTTTTATTGATTGTTTTGATAAATTTTTTTTTATTATATTTAATTGATGAAGGAGACATGATTAAATATTTTAACAATCATAAGCTCGATGTTGTGCAGAATTTACTCTCATCTTCAACAGTTCCGATATATAAGTGATTGGAAATATTCAAGTGCTAACAGGTAAGAAACATTATTAAATTGTAAAAACAAATATCTTTTTATTATATTAAATTTTGAAACTACAAATTTTTTTCTTTATTTTTTTTAGACTTAGAAAAAACTAATAAAACCCCCATTTTTCAAAGTAAATGATTATATAAATGACTCAAGTTTTTGCATTCGAAATATACTAAAACCATGTATTCTCTATTTATTACTTCGTTTATTATAAATAGTATATTATATTATAATTGAAAAAATTTATGTATGTAATGTTCATTTACCTAAAATTGTTACTAATTGTTTAATTGTTTATTTGTTTTTTTGAAAAAAAAAGGCTACTTGCTGAGTTTCTTTCGGAGTTTCTTCTCAGCATGGTCATTTTCCGAAACTCTGGTAGAATCATACACATGTAAAAACAAACTCTGTCTAGTTATAAATAATAAACAAATATTTGTTAACATTATTGAGTTACTATTATTTATTTTCCTTGAGCTTGGCGGCAAAGCACATTTAAACAGAGCACAAATAAATAGCTAGTCCACAAAAATAAAAATAAAAACAAAAATGAGTTTATCTCATTAAAAATGTGCAATCTAGGTAATATCCGACGAAACGCATTTTTTGGTAAACACATCAACCATAAAAGCATCAAATTTGGAATGGCATTTTTTTTTAAATTATATTAACTTAAATAGCAAGTGATACCTGATTAATAATAAAGAAATAATTCATCAATGGTTACCAATAATAATCGAAGCGTCAAAAATCTAATGTAAAATTGTTATTCCTCGAGTATTATATGAGAATCGATGGCTATTTTTGATTTTAAGTCGATTCCTCCATGTCTTCAGCAATGGTTACTAATAATAACCGAAACGTCAAAAATCCAATGTAGAATGGTTATTCCTCGACTATTAAATGAGAATCGATCATTATTTTTGAATTAAAGTCAACATGAACTGCAAATTGCAAGTGATATCTGATTAATAATAAAGGAATAAACATATTATTTTTTTATTGTTAAAGGATAAATAATTAATATATCCAGTACACACCAAGCCAGCAAAACATATTAATATTTCAAATGAATTTGGATAAAGTTTAGCAACGATCCGTTGCAGTTTATTTTAATTTTAAAACTCACTAATAGGTTTTAAAATATTTTCATTGAAATAAGGAAATTATTGTTCGAAATTAACCCAGGTGTAGAATCATAACATTGCAGGTGTGTTTAAGGAAAAAAAATTGTTCGAATGGCTTTTTTACTTTATC
This sequence comes from Euborellia annulipes, assembly GCA_023213315.1. Lineage (NCBI taxonomy): Eukaryota > Metazoa > Arthropoda > Insecta > Dermaptera > Anisolabididae > Euborellia > Euborellia annulipes. Next base: position 17,045 of record JAKCPI010013845.1, read on the forward strand.
CAATGCGAAGCATGGGGAAAGTATTGTAATCGGTCTCGCGGCAAGCGCGACTTCAAAGGGTCCTCAGGTAAAGACTACGGAACCCATGGACTCAATTAAAGTCACAAATTGTAGTATTCAATTAGGTTGAATTTTAGCACGTGACGGTTTTGCCAAAAATTACATGGGGTCTCGTCGAGAGGCCAAAAAGTGCGATTTTTACTTTATCCAATGCGAAGCATGGGTAAAGTATTGTAATCGCTCTCGGGGCAAGCGTGGCTTCAAAGGGTCCTCAGGTAAAGACTACGGAACCCATGGACTCAATTAAAGTCACAAATTGTAGTATTCAATTAGGTTGAATTTTAGCACGTGACGGTTTTGCCAAAAATTACATGGGGTCTCGTCGAGAGGCCAAAAAGTGCGATTTTTTCATTTAGTGCGTGCGGATGGATGTATGGATGGATGTATGGATGGATGTATGTTATCGTTTTTTTGGCCCACGATTTTTTCCACACCGTTGCACCGATTGAAATGAAATTGAAAACCTACCATTAGTTTAACAAAATGAAGCGCTGATTAGTTTTTGGTACATATCGGCCCACAAACATTAGTACTTTATTTCAGTACTTTTTTAGTTTTTTCTAAATATCTTGAAAATGACTTAACCAATTTTGATGAAATTTAATATCCTAATTAAGTACCTTGGGGACCACAAAAAAGGTTAAATAAAGTTTTTAGTAAAATTATATTTTAAAGTACTTTACTCTAGAGTAAGATAGTACTTTTTTTAATTATTTTAAATTCTTTAAAATTTATTCATTTGATCGTTTTAATATAGCTCATTTAACCTTGCTTAAGTAAGAATGGATAGGCTTCTCTCTGTGAAATGCTAAAAATTTGGGAGGAAATTTTATAAGTAACCATAGCAACTGCGTTGTTTTCTTATCCGTTACCTTTGCTGAAGACAGAGGAATCGACTTTAAACCAAAAATAGCGATTGATTCTCATCTAGTACTTGAGGAATAAATAAATCTTTATTTCTCGACCTGCTTAGAGGCACAAGTCCTCGGTGGCTAGGTCCTCCAAACATCAATACAATCTAGCTACAACAATACATTAATAAACATCAATACAAATTAATTACAACAATTTAACAAATAATAAACAAGTAAAAAAAAAAAAGAAAAGAAAAAAAAAAAAAAATTAGAAATGTATGCTCATTAACAAATAACATGACCATATATTTCCATCAAAAGACAAAAAGTAATTTAAAAATTCCGCGCAAAAAACCCGATACCAGGAGCAAGCGACGCATTAGCCATCCCGGCATTTGCCATAAGTTGTTAAGGAAACCTGGTCAAAACCTTAACAAGGATGGTATGACCTCTCTCTGCCTCACCTAATCTCTGCTTGCGAGAACTAAATAAAATTTTGCACAACTCTAGGACATTAGGACTTGACAAAATTTATAATTGATTTAATCATAGGGGGCAGAGAGACTATAATCCCAAGTAGTAACAGACAGATTGATTCTCATCTAGTACTTGAGGAATAATCATTCTATATTGGATTTTTGACGTTTCGGTTTTTATTAGTAACCATTGCTGAAGACATAGAGAAATCGACTTTAAACCAAAAATAGCGATTGATTCTCATCTAGTACTTGAGGAATAATCATTCTATATTGGATTTTTGACGTTTCGGTTTTTATTAGTAACCATTGCTGAAGACATAGAGAAATCGACTTTAAACCAAAAATAGCGATTGATTCTCATCTAGTACTTGAGGAATAATCATTCTATATTGGATTTTTGACGTTTCGGTTTTTATTAGTAACCATTGCTGAAGACATAGAGAAATCGACTTTAAACCAAAAATAGCGATTGATTCTCATCTAGTACTTGAGGAATAATCATTCTATATTGGATTTTTGACGTTTCGGTTTTTATTGGTAACCATTGCTGAAGACATAGAGGAATCGACTTAAAATCAAAAATAGCGATTGATTCTCATCTAATACTTGAGGAATAACAATTCTACATTAGGTTTTTGACGTTTCGATTATTATTGGTAACCATTGCTGAAGACATGGAGGAATCGACTTAAAATCAAAAATAACGATCGATTCTTATCTAATACTAGAGGAATAACCTTATTGAATTCCATTTTTGATGTTTTGACTATTAATGGAAACCTCTACTGAAAATGTAGAAGAATCGACTTAAAATCAAAAAGACTAAATTCTTTTTTGGTAAACAACTCAAGCTTGAGTTGTTTGCCATAAAAGAATTTAGTCTTTTTGATTTTAAGTCGATTCTTCTACATTTTCAGTAGAGGTTTCCATTAATAGTCAAAACATCAAAAATGGAATTCAATAAGGTTATTCCTCTAGTATTAGATAAGAATCGATCGTTATTTTTGATTTTAAGTCGTTTCCTCCATGTCTTCAGCAATGGTTACCAATAATAATCGAAACGTCAAAAACCTAATGTAGAATTGTTATTCCTCAAGTATTAGATGAGAATCGATGGCTATTTTTGATTTTAAGTCGATTCCTCTATGTCTTCAGCAATGGTTACCAATAAAAACCGAAACGTCAAAAATCCAATGTAGAATGGTTATTCCTCGACTCTTAAATGAGAATTATTTTTGAATTAATTTCAATATGAACTACAAATTGCAAGTGATATCTGATTAATAATAAAGGAACAAACATATTAATATTTCAAATGAATTTGGATAAAGTTTAGCAACGATCCGTTGCAGTTTATTTACTCTCCTAAACACTAAAATAACTTTTTTGACGTGACAACGTCTTATAATTCGATGGAGCCGGCTGCACGCACGAAAAAACATGACTCATGCGGCGTTACCTCGCTCTGAGGCGTTCCATTTAAGGCTTGAAGTGCAAGCGAGAGCGCGGAACGAGCGACAAAGATTGAGGCGGGCTTTTTAAAAGCTACAGTTACAAAAATTTTAATGATGTTTCCAAATTTTAAATTTAAGATTTATGAACAATAATTTAATCACAGTTTATTCTTATAATAAATTATTCAAAATTATTACTTTTTTACAACAAATTACAATTAAATTTGCAAAAATAATTAAGTAACTAATTGAACAACAACTTTTATTCAGTTTACTTGCTGAAAGAAATAATGTCAATACAAAATTTATTATTATAAAATAATAAAATCAAAAATTAAATTTTAACAGTCGAGTAGAAATTTAAACAATAAATTTTATTCAAGTATTTTGTAAATTTAAAATGATTTTCTGAACGAAGAATTTTATGAAAAAAATCGGTTGTCTGTAAAGTCGGTTTACTGACGATAGTTGAACGTGACAACGTCATAAGAAAATACTGATGGAATGGTATTTTCTTATGACGTTGTCACGTTCAACTATCGTCAGTAAACCGACTTTACAGACAACCGATTTTTTTATTTCATACACGCTCATAGATAGAGTTACCAAATTTGGAGCACAGATTTGCAAGAAATTGATTATTCAAATGCGGAACGGGGCTAAAAAATGCGGGACCCAGCAAGGAATTTTGCCTAAACTCCAGGGAAGTTTGCGGAAACAGATAAATAGTGGGAAATTTATTAATAGAGTTAGTGAAATAAAGCACAAGTCACGTCAGGATATTGTGTTATCTATTCCCACGCTGAGAGAATTACAAACTCAGCAATTAATTAGTATATAAAGACGGATGTCCAGTGGGAACATCAAGGCTTGTCTTAGGCCTGCCTTGATCACCTTCGACTTGAGACTCCAATCTCCAAGTATAACCTGTTGTATTTTAAATTCTACTTAATAAAACCAATTTATTCAAAATTCATGGTTCGTTTTTTTTTGTAAACTACGATACCGAAGTTAATAAAATTGGCGCAGTCGGTAGGATTAAAACCCAAACCCCGGATTTCGGTAGGCCAAAACCTAAAATTTCGAAAGCCACTTTGGGAATCGCCCGACGTTCGTGTCGCAGTGCCAACGGACGGTCAGCTCTTAAGCTGTTTACTAGCGTTAAAACCTATCATCGCCTTGCCACGACAACTCGTTGACAACCGTCAGCCAACCGCCAACCAAATTGGAGCGATAGAAGCCACCAGCCTTAACGAGGAGTGGACTTCGAGCTGCGGGACATCACACAAATACTG
>JAKCPI010013846.1:0-23853 GCA_023213315.1 Euborellia annulipes
ATTTATCTCTATTATGTTTTATTTTAATCTGTTTCTCTATATGTAATTTATGCTTATTTGTACATTGATATTTATAATTAATTTTGTGTTTATGACTTAAAATTTGTAATTTTATTTTCTAATTTAATTCTAGAAAATTTATATTTATACTTGTAATTAAAGGTTTTTTATTTATATTAATATTCATATTTACCTAGATTTTTTATATTTATATTTATATATTTTTATATTAAAAAAGAAAAATTTTTGTAAAAATTTTTTTAAATTTTAATTTTATTGATGTTTTTCTTGTGTTATATTGGTATGTATGATTTGAATGTTATATTTTGTTATATTGGTACTTATGATTTAGATGTTAAAAATTGTGATCGCTCGTTCAATTATTATTAGTTTTAACCTGTAAACTCCTGATGATGGACTAATAATCCGAAATATATTGAGTTTGTATAAACCTCTTTGAGTTTTATTTCATTCACTGTGAAACTACACACCCTTTACTTTATTAATTTAATATCAAGGGATGAGCTTGATGATGGATACAACAATTTTCAGTAAAGAAGTTCTGGAGTTAACAGTGGTCATTCAAGACACTCAAGTTGATGTCATACAGATTCTTAAATCAACAAAATGCTGTTACCAAAATTTATCCCTCAAAAGTAGCTATTTAAAATAGTTCTTTCACAAATGCAAAAATTCAAGAAGTCTTCGAAACTTGGAATATAAGTCATTAAAAGCATAATAAACACACTGTTAAAATTTGAAGACGATTTACCACACCAAACATGAAATAATTGCAATTAAAAATGAAATTTTTTACATATGGTAGATTGGGAAAGGGTGGGAAAATGATCATTATTTTATTTTTTTCATTGAAGGACTTTCACCATCTTGATGAAAAACTAATATTTGTTAGAATAATATATTCGGAGTAACTTAAAAAAAAATAAACATATTTGGGCGATTATTTTTAGTGGAGGGGATAAAATATCAATGGCTTGGAAACGATCCATTCATAAAGAGAATATAGTAGTGTAAAAAGTACAGTCACGTTAAAAAAACATAACCTAAAATTTTAACACCGTTCATATTTATAGAGTGGTTACGAGGCTAAAACTTTTTGTGTGGATTGTCAAGCGAAAGAACCTCCTTAAAGTCTTCACGTACTGTACATGGTGAGAGATATATTAGTATCTATAACCTCGTAGTTATGGAGAGAAGACACAGGCTAAAAGAAAATAATGAGACTACAACGAAATTAGCTTTCAATTAATTTTTTTATTGATATTATTACAGTAGGTACTCTATTTGATTTCAGTAGGTTCGAAAAACAGTGATTTGTATTTCTTATTTCTTTTGTGCGAAGAATAATGGAAAATTTACATTTAAGACTTTATTTTTGCGAGATTTCCATTTTTTTAAATGCCAAAATTAGAGCCCGCTAGAAATGAGGCATTTAAAAAATCAAAATTTTCCATCAAGCTGAAGGAATTTCTAAAGCTGATTACAGTAGAAATCAATCAATCAAGATCAAAAACGATTCAAAAAATAGTCATCAATCATCGTGCCCTAGGAAGTAATTTTAATAAATTTTCTATTAATAACATTTATTTTCCACTTTTGATGGCGTTTTAGATTCTAAAATCCTAAAGGAAGAATATATGTTAAATTTATATTTTTTAAATTTTACTTACCTTATGAGATTATTTACTCCTTCCAGTCTTGTTTAATTATTCAATAATATCCGGAAAAAAAAAACTTTTATTCAAAATGAAATTTTATTCATATATAAATATTTATGTGATTTTTATAAATAAACATTAAATCGTAAATACAAGTGAAAAATTAAAGTCCTGAAAAATGTTCATTGGCATTTAAATCAGCTAAATTATTTGCTTCAAATGCTTCAAGCGTTTCTAAAAGTTGAGTTGCAAAATTTAAGTGAGGATGGTCGTCATTTAACAGTGAAATCACATGGATGAGTAACTGATGCGTGTCATTCAGAGGAATTTCATTCTTGTGATTAAGAGATTTCTGTAAAAAAAAAAAGAAAATATGGCAAGATTAATTTATATAAGTTGAATGTTGTTATCATCTGGCTTGTTAATGAGTTCACATGCAGATAAATATTAAAGAAAAAATTATCTACTTTTACATATACGAGGATAAGTCAAAAATTACTTACACTTTTCGTTCTACAACTTTATTAAACTAAGATAGGTGTACAACAGATACATTATTTTTCGATATAGTCTCCACCTTTAGCAATGCACTTGGTCCAGCGAGCCACAAGCTTCCGGATGCCTTCCTGGTAGAAGGTTTTCGGTTGGTCATGAAGCCACTTTTGCACCGCATCCCGAACGTCCATGTCTGAGGCAAATCGACGACCTCTCAAAGCTTCCTTGAGCGGTCCAAAGAGATGAAAGTCTGAGGGAGCGAGATCTGGGCTGTAGGGAGGGTGTTCCAGGGTCTCAAAGCGTCTCAAAGTTGACGGTCGCCCAGCTCCCTCTTTTTGTGTTACGCTCGTTCGGCCACTTTTAAACATTTCGATCCATAAAAAAACGCTTTTACGAGATAAAGCACTTTCCCCGTATTGTGACAAAAGTCTCCGGTGAATTTCAGCACCTTTCACACCCTCTGACCACTCCTCGTTGCTCCTCTTTGGTGCAATCTGATAGCGGAGCTGACATGCTTATGCTGTTGTAGCTAGACGACAACTGACGCGATCGTGATTAAATTCCGCACACGTGACCACAGACGCGCCAACTCAACGCATGCGCATGCGGCCGCCTCCTATCTTAGTTTAATAAAGTTGTAGAACGAAAAGTGTAGGTAATTTTTGACTTACTATATACTCGTAATAGAGAAAAATAAATTAATATCATCCAAAACTATTTTTGAAATACGAGGAAGAATTCTCGAATGTAATGGACAACATAATATTAAAAAATTTTCAAATTATTTAGCTTGAAATTATGTTTAAAATGTGTTTTATAATAATTAGACGAATAGACTTGGTATTAGAAAATTATTTTTGAAGAGATAAGATAACTCGTTAGAATGCACAACGTGTTCGAAGAGGACTTCAGCTTGAAAATACATACTTAAACATGAAGTTGAAAATGAACACTCAACACATAAATAGTGTACAGAAACTTTTTATGTATTCTAATGCTTTTATCTCATTAAAAATGTTTAATTAGATGGTTTCAGCCGAAACACTCTCCATTGATCAATATCATCTATAAATTTACCATATATGTACTATATAATATAACGGAAAAATATAATTTACTTATTTGAGTCACTAATTAAATCAATTATAATGTATGGAGTAGAAAACTGGGGATGGGAGGAGAAAAAAGAAATAGAAAAGATACAAGGAGAATTCTTTAAATTAATAATGGGGGTGAAGAGAAACACACCGGACTACATATGGAGGAGAGAGATCGGAAGAATCAAGCTAAGAACATACCAGGCGAAAAGACTAGGCAACTATTTACTAAACATAATAGAAATGGAAGAAAGCAGATGGCCAAGGGTATGCCTAAAGGAAATAGTAAGAAACATCAGCAACAAGAATGACTCAAGATGGGGTGCCAATTTTAGAAGAAGATGGGAGGAATGGGGAGAACCAGAAATACCTACAAAAGTGATGAGCTGGGAAGCTGAGAGGACCAGAGATACTATGGAAAAAGCTATAAAGAAAGGCATAGAACAAGAGATACAAGAGGACTGGACGAAAATAGAAAACTCTTCGTATTTTCCAATATACAAAAAAATCAAAGAAGAAATCGGAAGAGAGAATTACTTTGAGTGGAAGAATGTGAAAGAGAGTGAGATAAAGATATGGACAAGAGCGAGATGTGGCAACACATATAATCTTGGGAGATTCGGAAGGAATAGTGAAGGAGGAGAAGAAGAAGATGAAAGAAGAAAGGAAAACACTTGGAAGGGGTTGGAAGTTCAACTGAGGAAGGGAACGATGGGGAGAGAAATAATGGAATTCCTGAAGCACGAAGAAAAGAAATATTCGATGGAGGTCGCAAAAGAAAAGAGGAATTAGATTGTGTTAATAAAACTGTATGTATAATTTGTACCAAAGCCCAAAATGGGTATGTACCTTTGTATAAATGGAATAAATAAATAATAATAATAATATAAGAAAAATAATTATTTAAATCAGCAGTGATCAACTGGCTTAAGTAATGTGCGTATGGATTTTGTCCGATATTGAAGTTACTTTCTGTTATTTATATATAGTTGACTTTTTACGAACACAAAACATTTTTTCAAAAATTATTTAAAAACATTTTTATTAAGTAAGCAAATTTAGGGAACGAAGAAAAGATTATTTTTATTATAGACAAAAGGATCAGCCGGGGTTCGAACCTGGGATTCTTCGCACTTGCGCTGCGATGCTTTTTCGTAAGACTCTTAGAACTCAAATATCTTAGACACTGACCAGAAAGTAAAAACTCAATTTCGATAATTGTGGGATATTAAAACCTATGGCAAAATAAAAAAATGACTGTCTTATATCCAAATATGTGGAAACTGATATTCAATTTATTGATGCCTTTTCCTACCTTATATTTCGTAGAATAAGGCTTTAGTGCTGTTAATCATATTATGACCAAAGATAGGAACCACCTGAATATTTCTGAAAGAGGAGACCTTCATTTATTTCTTACAAAAATAGAACCCGATATCTAATATTTAACTTTGCAGCATCAGCCTCAGGGAACTCATTAAAAATTTCATTATTTAAATGTAATTGCAATAGACTTCATACTTCTATGTATGCAAAGTATTAATAAATTAATATAAAGATAAATTAACTATATGTTTTTTACTAATTTATTATTGTATGCTTTAAGGTAGTTCTTTCACAAATGCAAAAATTCAAGAAGTCTTCGAAACTTGGAATATAAGTCATTAAAAGCATAATAAACACACTGTTAAAATTTGAAGACGATTTACCACACCAAACATGAAATAATTGCAATTAAAAATGAAATTTTTTACATATGGTAGATTGGGAAAGGGTGGGAAAATGATCATTATTTTATTTTTTTTTCATTGAAGGACTTTCACCATCTTGATGAAAAACTAATATTTGTTAGAATAATATATTCGGAGTAACTTAAAAAAAATTGAAATTATTTACCACGTAGTTTTGATAAAAAATAAAAAAAAAAACATATTTGGGCGATTATTTTTAGTGGAGGGGATATAATATCAATGGCTTGGAAACGATCCATTCATAAAGAGAATATAGTAGTGTAAAAAGTACAGTCACGTTAAAAAACATAACCTAAAATTTTAGCACCGTTCATATTTATAGAGTGGTTACGAGGCTAAAACTTTTTTGTGGATTGTCGCGAAAGAACCTCCTTAATATGACTTAGATACACAAACAGCAACTGTAAGACATTATTGCAAAAGAAATTAACAGGTTATGTGTAGTTATGTTATATAAATTATAAAGCAACCTTTCTGCATTTCTGCGCTGCAAATTCCTTTATTTGCTCATCACATTGTAAGTCCTTTGTTAAATCACAATTTATGGAAAGAACTGATAAATAATTTAGTCGATTGTTCGACATTGTTGTCCTATATTTGTTTTCTATATACGACATCCTGGAGAAAGAGCGCTCCGCTTCACAGCTAGTGATTGGCAACGTTAAAAAAATCTTTAAGTAAGGTTACTTACTTCTTACTTTATAAATCATTAATACTGTAGAACAGATGGGCGGTAAGAAAATTTTACTACCATTAGAGAATTAAAAGTGGGCGGTAGTTCTAAAAAGGTTGACTACCCCTGATTTAAATCATAGAAGAATAAAAATAGAATTTAAGAAGAAGTAAAAATGATTATTTTGTGTAGGATTTTGTTATTATAATAATTTTTAATGGAATTAAATAACATACCAAAAGATTCCCACCCATATTGATAAGGAGGGGCTCATTTTAGACACACATTCACGGAAATTACGGGACTTTTCTAAAAACAGTTTTACACGTTGTCCAACAATGAGAAGGAGTTGTGAAGCAAGTACACGTTTATCGTTGACTGCAGGTAAAATCTATAAAAAGAAAATTTAAAAAAATGAACATTGGAAAAAGATGAATAGTTTCTATTTAGAGGCAATTAATCTAAATAGAAAATAGAAATTAAACAAATAAGATGAGTCAATTCAGCTAAAAATATGTTACTATTGTAAAATATTGTGAAATTATTTTATGCAACTTGCCTCTTCTGCATATCTATCTAGTCCATGTTTATAGAGCTCAGATACATGATGTCTTCGTAATTTATCTCTGGAAACTCCCCAAGCGCTTGCTAAGTTATGAGATAAATTAATCATTTATTTGTCTAAAAAAAAAAAAAAGAAAAAATCATAAATAAATAACAATTTTCTCCCCAATGTTTTTAGTCGATTCATCAATTTAATAATAACTATCTAGACACACGGCAGTGTGTCAGCCAAGTTCGGAAAAACGGGCGACGCACCGGCCATGTGTATATTTACACGAACCATTTCAAGCTACTTTCGACCCCCCCCCCCCATAACTCAAAAACTATTAGACTTACACACTTGAAATTTTGCATGCCTAATAAGACCCACTAGAACACCTAGAATCCCAAATTTCATGAATAAATCTATTATAGTTCTTGAGTTATTAAGCTCTGAAAAGTGCCATTTTTAACACTGACTGACTCACTGACTGACATATCAAAAACCTAAAGTACTTCCGCTGATCCTAGAATGCTGAAATTTGGCATACTGGTAGAGTTTGGGCTACAATTAAAGGAAAAAATCGAAAAAGTGAAACTTTCCCTTTTTCAGGACCTAAAATGAAGGGGTGAAATTTATTATAGGCTTAATTAACATATAGTGAAAATACAATCAAGCTAGAATGCTGAAATTTGGCATACTGGTAAAGCTTGGCACATTAATAAAGGAGGAAATTGAAAAACCGAAACTTTCCCTTCTTCGGGGCCCGAAATGAAGGGGTGAAATTTATGAAAAACCGACCGGGTTTTTAACAGATATTTTATGAGAAATATTTAATAATTATTAATATAAATGTTTAAATGTAATTATTTAGATAAATTAAAGGATAAAACTTTTCAAAAATTAATGATATCTGACCAAAAACATAAATGTGAAAAAGGGGCCAAGTTCGGTACAAACGGCTTCGCCGACAAAAGAGTTGAGATCTAAACGGGTACCAAGTTCCATAGCAGTTGCTTAAATCATAGCTATAGGGATGTACAACGTTCTTCAATTGATTTAAAAGAAAATTTGTTACGTTCTTTGATATTGAATTTATAACTTGGCAAGTTATAATAGTCAATAAATTACGTTTAACGTGATGATATTTAATACAAGCTTAAAATTTAGCTTTGCTAGTTGTTCTATTTTATACTACAAACAATTTAGTTGGATATAAAACTTGCCAAGTTATAAATTTAATATCAAAGAACGTAACAAATTTTCTTTTAAATCAATTGAAGAACGTTGTACATTCCTATAGCTATGATTTAAGCAACTGCTATGGAACTTGGTACCCGTTTAGATCTCAACTCTTTTGTCGGCGAAGCCGTTTGTACCGAACTTGGCCCCTTTTTCACATTTATGTTTTTGGTCAGATTATCATTTAAAGAACAAATTAAAATTATTTTTCAATATATCTTCAACTAGTAATTCTGCTTCTAATAATTGAAATTAAATAGAATTTGGAAGAAGGGGCCGGAGATAAAAATAAATGAATGAAACTAGTGAAAATAGGAAAAATAATTTATAGTGGATTAGATTTTTAATTAAAGAATAACATTTTACCTGTTGGCTATAAGATTGGGTTTGGAGGAAATTGATATTTAACAAACAAATCATCAGGTGTATCCTGGGGTAGAATCATTTTTTTTTTTTATTGCATTTTCAATTGAAGTTGATATAACTCGACAAAGAAAATTAATTCTTGCATTCAAAAGTCTAGGCTCAGACTCATGGCTAGGCAAAGGCAGTTTAAAGGTGCCATATCAGTAAAAAATGCATTATAGCCCTGAAAATAAATAATAAAAATAGTAATTAGTAGAGATTGTGGTGTTGGTGCAAGGTGAAACATCTTTAATAAAGATAAGAGTAAATAAATATTATCTTTAATAAAAATAGTGTAAGAATATTTAGAATAAATGTGATTAATAATAAAATAGTTATTTTGTTAAAGGAGAATGGTGTGTGGGTTCTGGTGATACATTTTAAATATAAAGTAAAGAAAATTTTGACAAATTTTTAGAAACTTTTCAAAATACGAGGATAAGTCAAAAATTACTTACACTTTTCGTTCTACAACTTTATTAAACTAAGATAGGTGTACAACAGATACATTATTTTTCGATATAGTCTCCACCTTTAGCAATGCACTTGGTCCAGCGAGCCACAAGCTTCCGGATGCCTTCCTGGTAGAAGGTTTTCGGTTGGTCATGAAGCCACTTTTGCACCGCATCCCGAACGTCCATGTCTGAGGCAAATCGACGACCTTCAAAGTGGATAATGTGATAGGCAGAACCGTGACTAATGTTTAAAGAAGATGCTACCTTATCTATGGTAACTCGCCTATCTGCTGTAATCATCTCTTGAGCTTGCTGAATGTTGTCGTCAGTGGTCGAAGTTGACGGTCGCCCAGCTCCCTCTTTTTGTGTTACGCTCGTTCGGCCACTTTTAAACATTTCGATCCATAAAAAAACGCTTTTACGAGATAAAGCACTTTCCCCGTATTGTGACAAAAGTCTCCGGTGAATTTCAGCACCTTTCACACCCTCTGACCACTCCTCGTTGCTCCTCTTTGGTGCAATCTGATAGCGGAGCTGACATGCTTATGCTGTTGTAGCTAGACGACAACTGACGCGATCGTGATTAAATTCCGCACACGTGACCACAGACGCGCCAACTCAACGCATGCGCATGCGGCCGCCTCCTATCTTAGTTTAATAAAGTTGTAGAACGAAAAGTGTAGGTAATTTTTGACTTATCCTCGTATTATATATTTTAAATTTTAGAAACTTTTTGAAACCTACCCTGTATTTTATATTTTAAATTTTAAAAAGTTTCTAAAATAATTTTCAAATTTTTCTTTACTTTAAATAAAATGGCTAGCTAGAGGAAAATAAATTAAAGTACCTAATCTTAATTAAGTTTAGCAAATTGCTAAAAAAGCAAAAATGTTTTATGTTGTTTCTTTTCAACGTATTTTAAATATTAAAGCTTTATACGGGTGGATTAATTTTGTAATGCAGTTTTAAATTTTTTAATTAGAAAAGGAAGTTATTTCAGAAACTTTTATCATGTGTTCGTTTAAAGTTCAAATCGAGGGGTGAACCGCGACCTAATATCGTGTACACCTACTTCCACTTCCACTTTCATTTCCAAGTAGAAGACAATAGATGAAGGGGCATTATCTAATGAATTCCAAAAATAATTCCACATAATTCCAAAGACGTGTACACCTAATTCCAATCGAGGTTCACCCCTCGGTTCAAATTAACCCTTCAGTTGTAAGAAGGGGAGGCAAGCGGTGCATTTGCTCCGCCTGAGAAGCCAGTCTTTGAGAAAGACCTTACTTTTAATCAAGAATTAATTGAAAATGCATAAATTTAAAAGAAAATATATTAAATTCATATAAATCAAATAAATAATTATTGAATTTTTTTTTCACCCTATTTTCAAATAAAATTTTAAATTTATTTATTAATAATATTACATGATTAAAAATATAGTTTAAATATTTATCATATCTTCATATAGGAATTACATTATTTTATTACTACTTATTACTTGTACTTTGTTATCAAATGATTAAGAAAAATTTTTAATTGCCCAATATCTATAAGTATATATATTGTGTATATATTTAATCTGTTATTCCGTTTATATTTATATACTAACCATTGTATCAAATAATGAAGTTAATGGTTTATTAAGACGTAATCCAAGAGCAGCAAATGATATGAAGAGTTACTGCCAGCTGATAATGGTGATACAGTAAGTCGTAATTTACTGGAGTGTTGTTCAGCAAGATCACAAATGGACGAGCTCCAGAGTCGCATTCGGACCAAAGCATTTCAGATGTGTCCAAATCCGACGAAAGTGCTCTTACATTATGATCGAATTCATCGTACTTAATACATGAGCCTTTAAAAAGAATATAAAAGATTATCTCATACATATTTTTATATAAATTAATAAACGTTTTTAAGATTGTTTTTAAAAATTGTATTCATTTGTATACAAGAAGTAGATGTGTTCCGAACGTTTAACGTTCTACGCAGGCGCAGAGGGGAATTCGATCTTTCACAGTAAGAAAAAAATTACATGTTTCGAAATAAAAACGTCCTGTGTTCGCATAAACAAATATTTCGATTGGGGAAATGTTCACAACGCATTCTATAGATCTTAGACCTTAGAAAGGACTACATAAATCCCGCGCCTTCATATTCAGTTACAAATCGATTGAATAAATAAAAATGCTATACTTATATAAACAAAAAATAAAGAATAGATAATTTTAACTTCGAATCGAAATGGATAATAAATACTTTTTTGGTGTGTCTTTTTTTAAAAATATATTGTAAGTAAAGAATTGTGGTTTTTGAAAGACTAAAAAAATCGATTGTTTTTAAAATTTTATTTTAGACTTTACTGATATGTAGTGTATTAGACTTTTTTCCTCTAAGCAGGCAATTCCATACAGCCACAAGCTTTTCTTTTTGAGATTTTTAAGGTAGCTCTTTCCATGCGCGGATCCAGGCTTCATGGGGGCGACCCCCCCCCCCCCCCCCCGCTTCTTGGACAATTCGATCGCGACACACTTCGAGATCAAAAGTAGATTTTATATACCGGCGACCGCCCCCCCCCCAAAAAAACAGAGGTCTGGATCCGCGCCTGGTTCTTTCACAAATGCAAAAATTCAAGAAGTCTTTGAAACTTGGAATATAAGTCATTAAAAGCATAATACACATACTGTTAAAATTTGAAGACGATTTACCACACCAAACATGAAATAATTGCAATTAAAAATGACATTTTTTACATAGGGTAGATAGGGAAAGGGTGGGGATATGATCATTATTTTATTTTTTTTCATTGAAGGACTTTCACCATCTTGATGAAAAACTAATATTTGTTAGAATAATATATTCGGAGTAACTTAAAAAAAAAATTGAAATTATTTACCACGTAGTTTTGATAAAAAACAAAAAAAAACATATTTGGGCGATTATTTTTAGTGGAGGGGATATAAGCACAATGGCTTGGAAACGATCCGGCAAGTATGTGTGTATCCATATAGAGATTTCGTAGTGTGAGTGGTACAGTCACGTTAAAAAAACATAACCTAAAATTTTAGTTCCGTTCATATTTATAGAGTGGTTACGAGGCTAAGGCTTTTTCGACAATCCACACAAAAAGTTTTAGCCTCGTAACCACTCTATAAATATGAACGGTGCTAAAATTTTAGGTTATGTTTTTTTAACGTGACTGTACTTTTTACACTACTATATTCTCTTTATGAATGGATCGTTTCCAAGCCATTGATCTTATATCCCCTCCACTAAAAATAATCGCCCAAATATGTTTTTTTTTTTTATTTTTTATCAAAACTACGAGGTAAATAATTTCAATTTTTTTTTAAGTTACTCCGAATATATTATTCTAACAAATATTAGTTTTTCATCAAGATGGTGAAAGTCCTTCAATGAAAAAAAATAAAATAATGATCATTTTCCCACCCTTTCCCAATCTACCATATGTAAAAAATTTCATTTTTAATTGCAATTATTTCATGTTTGGTGTGGTAAATCGTCTTCAAATTTTAACAGTGTGTTTATTATGCTTTTAATGACTTATATTCCAAGTTTCGAAGACTTCTTGAATTTTTGCATTTGTGAAAGAACTACCTTAATAATAGTAATTAAAAAAATAAACTTTATCCATCGATAAAGCATTAATCATCGCGCAAGTCCTGTTAAATAGTTTATCTTTCTAATTACCGACGTTTCCGAGGTTCCCTTTCAGGGTTTTGAAAAGTCAGTGAAGGCCCAATGTGGCATTTCTCCAATTTCAGTGGCAGTGTATTAGCTTTTCATTATCAGCAGAATTTATTTTATAAATTCTGCTGAGACTTTGTTTTATAGAAAGATATTGTTTTAAAAATATTAAGAAAGAGGAGAACAGAAAGGAGGAGAGACAGAGGGGAATGCCGCATTTGATTTCCTTCACTGACTTTTCAAAACCCTGAAGAAGGGGGAACAGCCTCCGAAACGTCGGTTTTATGAATAAAAAGATAGTGTAAACTACTTCTTCTTTTTTTGACCGCCTCATCAATATCCACTTAATTCAGAATACATTCTAAAAAGATCCCGAACATGCTTCCTGGCGTTTGCCGCGAACGAAAGTAATGATGACCAATATATAAATAATAGCTAATTTTTTTTTGTGAGTATTTATGTTGTCAATGTTGTATACTTTTAAAAAGTGATTATTTTGTTTCTATAAAATATACCTCCATTAAAATATCTAAAAGTTCTGTACAATTAGAGAGAAATTTGAGGAATTTGAAGATCGGTAAGTCCAACTTCTTGCCAACATTGCTGCTGTTCCGATGGAAGCAAGATGACCATACGCATGTATTAGTCGAGCTGCTGCTTCGAAAGGCTTGCCCACATGCATGGACCACATGAGCGAACACAAACCTAGAAAAATATATAATTTTCTTAACATATTAACTTAATGTATTTGAATGAAAATTTTTATAATTTGTTGATAAGAAACCTTGTTTAAATGCGATGAAGGAATTGCACGAATGCAAGCTAAAGCAGCATCCAAAGCCTTGATATCATAAACTGATTTCTTCCAGGCTAGGACATATTCCCAACACAGATTGGCTACTAATACTGAGGAAGAGGCAGAGTATGGAAAATATTGGACGTAATAACATTATCCGATCTAAAAAAAAAAAATTAAATTAATTAGTATTTTAAAGTAGGTGCTATAGTAAAGTTAATTATCTTAATTTTAAAGGAGACAATAAAAGAGTGTGTGTCTTTCTGCTGGAATTATAAATTTTTAATTTATTTATAATGAGACTATGGTCATGGTAAACCCTGCGCCAGGTAAGTATAAAAACTGTTGGATTATGGACAGGGCACTATTCTTGCGGTTCAAAAACCATTAAAGAAGGCGAGAATTATACACCAGACCAGATTGGTCAATGCCAGAATTATATACTTCAGCTTAAACGGAAATGTATACAAGATAAACCCAGAAGAACTGTGTAATTTATGCAATACCTTTAAAAAAGAAAATTTGTACCATCTAATATGTGAATGCCCGATCTATGAGGGCCTGAGAGAGCAATTTCCTAGACAACTCAATGAGCGACAGATGTATGAACAGCTATTGAACCCTCTTACGGACCATGATGTTAACCGACTATATTACTATTTGGAAGGGGCCTTAAAATTGCGATCATTTGTCATTAATGAATGATTTTTGACTTGCTTTCCGGTGATGAAATGATTAATTTAAGCTTTATTCTGTATATTTGTTTATTATTTGTTATTTTCTATTGGACTTATTTATTTATTGGTTTATTTTTTATTTTTTTTGTATATTCTGTTACTTATATTTATTTATTTTGGATTTTTTGCACATTTATATTACATTAATTTATTTTTCGAATTTCTGTACATTTTGTATTATGTTTGTTTATTTTGGATTTTTGTACACTTTATTATATTATATTATATTAGTTTTTTTTTTTGACTTTCTGTATATTTTGGATTATGTTAATTTATTTTTCGGTTTTTGATTTTTTTTTTGGACATTTGTATTA
The DNA here is from genome assembly GCA_023213315.1 of Euborellia annulipes. NCBI lineage: Eukaryota > Metazoa > Arthropoda > Insecta > Dermaptera > Anisolabididae > Euborellia > Euborellia annulipes. Next base: position 13,900 of record JAKCPI010013846.1, read on the forward strand.
TATTAATTTATTTTTCGAATTTCTGTACATTTTGTATTATGTTTGTTTATTTTTGATTTATAACGGTTTGTATTGTATTGGTTTGTTTTTTTGATTTTCTGATTGTCCATTTGCTCGCTGTTGATTTATATGTATTTTTTTTGTGTTGTGTCTGTTTCAATGAACTTTTTTTTCATTTATTTGTTATAATGATCTGGAAAATAATGCACAACTATTTTGTATAACAAATTTGTTCTGAACAAATAAAATATCTATCTATAACGAGACTATAGTTTCGAGAGCTTTGCCCTCTTCATCAGTATATTACAAACTATAGTCTCTTTATAAATAAATTAAAAATTTAAATTCCAGCAGAAGACACACTCTTTTATTGTCTCCTTCAATATATAATATATGTGCTTTCCAGACTATCACATAGTACCAAGGAAGTCATAAATTGTTAAAAAACATTTTAGCTGCTTGAATTTATTAGATAGATTTTTTCAATATTAATACCTATGTTCAATGCCTGATCTACAAGATTTTTAAAGAGGAGAAAAATTATTTTTTGGCTCCCTCCTTTCAAAGAAATAGCCGTTGAATTTTGAAGAATCTTTTATACATTAAACATAATTTTAATAAATTACTATTTTGACCTCCAGAAAATTTTTCTTGGATAACATATTATATATATCAGGTCTTCAATCTTTAAGATAAAATTGTCTCCTTCAATATATAAAAATTCTGCTACCCTCGGCAAAAAGAAGCTTTCAATTTAATTTATCTTAAATGTGTTTATAAATAAAAGAAATTTCTGTCATTGAAGATTCTACGGTAACTGTGGCGCCGCGATCTGACGATGGATTCTTATAGTACTCACCAAAATAAGACGAAAATGAAGAATACCATTTTTTGAGATTTCGCTTAGTTTTCGAGATATCGAGTTTAAAAAATACTGTTTTTTGTATTTATTTTCTTTTATTTTTCAATTGTTTTTTTTATAGAAACCACGGAAACCGTAGTATCACGGGGTTCCGTGTGGCGCCGCTATCTGACGACGGATTCTTTTAGAACTAGACAAAATAAGTAGGAAAGTAAAAATAAAATTTTAAACTACAAATTTGAACTGAAATTGAGTTTATGGACTGTGATGTCTCAATTGTCTCAAGTGAGCGCCAGTGGGCGTTGGCAATTTTCACTTTTAGAACTTTTCATAGGTTCGGTTCTATTCATCATCTCGGTTCATTTAGATAAAAAAAATGGGTTCCCGAACAAACTTTGAAAGGTTCGGTTAAGATATATTCAGTTCGGCTCGGTTCGGCTCGTATATCTTCACTGCCAACCTAATCGCCTAAAAACCAGCCCGAAATGAAGATATACGAGCCGAACCGAGCCGAACTGAATATATCTTAACCGAACCGGCAACGACTTTTACATATTCGAATTTTTTTGGGCATTTACTAATTATTTTTTAATTAATATTCATTTTCTAAAAGAATCCGTCGTCAGTAGCGGCGCCACACGGAACCCCGTGATACTACGGTTTCCGTGGTTTCTATAAAAAAACAATTGAAAAATAAAATAAAATAAATAAAAAAAACAGTATTTTTTAAACTGGATATCTCGAAAACTAAGCGAAATCTCGAAAAATGGTATTCTTCATTTTCGTCTTATTTTGGTGAGTACTATAAGAATCCATCGTCAGATCGCGGCGCCACAGTTACCGTAGAATTGCCCTGTCATTTATTGATAAAATAAAGTAGGTATTAAAGAGGATTATAGAAAATGACAAGAAAGTTCATATTTAAAAAAATATCTGTTGTAAAGATTTAAATATTTTAATTTTCATATCTAGAACGCCTGAACGCCTTAAAAATACATAAGACACAAGAATTGCTGATAAAGAAACCTGCCAAGTGCGAGTCGGACTCGCATACCAAGGTTCGTACCTAATATAAATATTTTAGTAGCTGAATGAGCTTCAGTGAGTTCAATACTTTAGTATGCCCTGAGGGCTGACAGGCAGCAGAAATATGAACATAGCTTCCAAAATACTTGAGATATCAAATGTGATCTTATTTGTCAGACATAAGGGAAGATTGAAATAATTTTAAGATTTTTTTTTTTGAATTTTAATTTAGGTATATGATGAAATTTGACTGAAACAAAAATCACCTAAAAACGGCGACTTTGGAGCTTTCTCTTAACCGTCATTTTAAATCAAAAAAATTTTAGTTAAAAAAAAAAAAATGAAAATTGTACTTAATGAGATTTTTACAGGGGTTCCTCTCCTTCTTTCTATATATGAAAAACAAATATTTTTTTAATTTTGACCTCCCATTAAATTAGAATCTCACTAAAGTAATGATTCGATTAAAATATAATTTTTGATTTGCGGGGAAAACAAATGGATCTAACTTCTAAATTTCCTCAAGTTTTGGTCTTATTGAGTTTACGAGGTACAATGCTCTTTCAGACAGATAGACAGACAGGTCCTACTTTACTTTTGACCGGAACCTTAAAAATAGTTAATGCTTGAGAAGAAAAATACACAACAATGACTGCCACAATTCCACTATTAACAAATATAATATTTTCAGGTGAGATATAAAGGATGAATCTTATTAAAATAAACTTTTGTGTGCCATATTTCAGCTCATTAGCTAAAACCGTTCAAGAGATACTCCATTTTTATATTTGAATTCCAGCATTTTTTCAGGAAAAAAATGATGTTTGGAAATGATTTTTTTTCAAGTTTCAGATATTTCTAAATATGCCAAAAAAAATGAAATAATTTTTAATAGAATTCAATACTCATTAATGCCAGGCATATTGGGACTCAAATCTCTACGGCTCAAAAGTTAAAGACAAATTCAAACAAAAGAAAGAAGCTTAAAGTTTATTTAAGTAGGAATAATTTTAAATAAATGTATGAAAAAATAATTAAAGTATATTGAATGTAATGGAAGGCAGCCCAGGGGGTAGTGAGGAAAAAGAAAAAAATAACACGTATCAAATAAGGTGTAATTTATTGGAACCCTCCCTTAAATTACCACTCCACACACCCACTAAAATACAAAATTAATACCATTCAAAATATTATCATTAGAATGTCTCGAATCGCTGACAAAGTATTTTGGAATAAAAATTTAAATATTATCCAGGAGATCCCTTCTAGCAATGGACTATCCTGTATGCTTGGTCAGATCTATCATCCGTCGTGCGCTTCACAGTTGTAACAAATCTGTACTGGTAACAGAAGATGAATCAAAAAGATATGTCAGCATTCCGCTATTACCCAAAAATCAGTGAACCAATTAAAAAAAATTCTCTCTCTGTGGGCCGGGTTAGTGTCGCACTAAAACCAACAAGTACGATTAACTCGTTATTCAACCAAAAAGACAAGTTGGAATTAAAGATGAGTACTGGCGTGGTCTATATGATTAAATGTAACGGAGACGCAATGCTGCCATGTAATAAAATGTACAGAGGCCAAACAAAACGACGACTGGGTGAGAGAATACGAGAACACGAACTGTCTATCTCAAAAATAACTGGAAACAATACGGCCCTTGCAAATCATGCCCAAGATAAAAAACATCAATTTAATTTTGACAATTTCAAAGTTCAATTCTATGAACGAAATTATTTTAAAAAGAAGAATCTTGGAAATGATTTGCATAAAAAATCTCTCCCATCGCGCCGTAAATGATAGGTCGGACGTGTTGGATCTAAATATATGTTATGATGGAATTGTGAATGGTTTGAAATTGATCAATGAATGAATGAGTTGTAAATAATGGAATTTCGCTATCTGTACATTTGTATATTGTATATATACCAGGTGTATAACCTTAAATCCGCTGTTTGCTCATCGATGGCGCTAGTGCTCGTATTGAACTACCATGGACACGCCATACATTTTATTTCATGAGTTTAACGTCTGACAACATTAATCAGTGATCATTGTTAACAATTTCATAACACAAAGTCTGTTTTTCCTTGGGTAATCATGTCCAGTTTTGTGCCAGAAAAAGAGCATATGCGGGAAGCTCTGCTTTTCTGCTTCAGTTTGAAGAAATCTGCTGCCGAATCGCATCGAATGCTTGTGGAGGCCTATGGCGACAGTGCTTTATCGGAAACGACCTGCAGGGATTGGTTTCGGCGGTTCAAAGATGGCAATTTTGACCTGTGGGACAAGAAGCGTGAAAATCGGCCCAAGAAGGTTGAGGACCATCAATTGCAGGCTCTTTTGGACGAGGACGATACGCAATCGCAGAAAATGCTTGCCGAGCAATTGGGTGTTACTCAACCAGCCATTTCTAAGCGGCTACGTGCTATGGGAAAGGTTCAAAAGATCGGAAAATGGGTGCCGCATGAATTGAACGACAGGCAGATGGAGCGACGCCAAAACACATGCGAAATCTTGCTTGCCAGACAAAAAAGAAAGTCGTTCCTGCATCGGATTGTGACAGGCGATGAAAAGTGGGTATATTTCGAAAACCCTAAACGCAAAAAATCATGGGTTGACCCCGGCCAACCATCAACATCTTTCTCAAGACCAAATCGCTTCGGACGGAAGACGATGCTGTGCGTTTGGTGGGATCAGCAGGGAATCGTTTACTATGAGACGTTGAAACCTGGTGAATCTGTCAACGCCGACCGCTACCACCAACAACTGATCAAATTGCACCGTGCTCTGCGTGAAAAAAGACCGTATTATCAACAAAGACATGAAAAGCTGATTTTTCTCCACGACAACGCACCATCGCACACGTCAAAAATGGTCCAAAACTACATGGAGACACTCAACTGGGAGCTGCTACCCCATCCCGCTTATTCACCAGACTTGGCCCCTTCAGACTACCACCTGTTTTCGTCAATGGGCCACGCGCTCGCTGAGCAGCACTTCGATTCATACGAAGACGTCCGAAAATGGCTTGATGAGTGGTTTGCCTCAAAAGAGAAGGGATTTTTTTGGCGTGGTATCCACAAATTTATTTATTTATTTATTTATTTATTTTAAACGCCAATCGGCTTTATACTACATATGAATTGGTAACAAAAAACAAAAAGAAAACATATATATATATTTATATATATATATGTATATATATATATAACATTTATAAGATTGGATCTGAGAATTTTATTTATATTAATTTATTTATTTATTTTTCGAGGATCTTAATTCTCTTTTAGAATAGGTGTTGATTTTCTTTGTTTGCAAAAAATAATAACACAGTTATATTTTTTTCATTTATTTTATTTTATTGTTATATCAAGGGACGTTTCGACATATACATTCATGTCATCATCAGCCTAAAAATAAAACCATCCTTTCATTATTTCCAATATCTATAATTTTATAAACAAATGAACACATCACATCTTTTTTACATTATTTACATTCTTTCTTACATCAAAAAAAGCATCAAACATACCTTGAACAATCTTAAATTTATTTGATCCAATCAAATCACATTCTGATTCATCTGAATACATATCACATTATCAATTATTTCTTTTCTCTATTTTTACTATTTACTGATCTATACGATAACACAAAGAACTCCAATTTTCAACACACAAAGCACCAGTGAATACACATCCCGAAACATTAAATCCCCTAAAATGTATTGCCAACCCAAAAACCTTCCACTTCCCCCTTATATTCTAAAAAAATATAACAACATAAATTGCATCTATAAGAAAGTATCGAAATGCCAATGCAGAATTGTTTTTTTGAAGAACTGCCTCAAGTGTAATCTGATACCATCCTTTATAGAAGGTAAAGTGAATAAATTATTTAACAACAAAGAAAAGAATTGGAACTATGCTTTGCATGAATCTATGAAAGTCAAGTTATGGCATATAAAAATTGCTTTAGTAAGAGTTGAAATAAAGAGTGCATATTGCAAGAGTAGCGCCTTATATAACAGTTTAGACAAAGATTGGAAATATATAGAGAAAAGATCTAATCCAAAGATGTATAATATGATGAATTTAATTCAAGAGCAGAAATACAGGATGTACTATGGTGCTGACTTGGATAATGTCATGAGGAAATTCAATTTTTTAAAGAATGAAAAATGTGTGGTCAGGAGAATTTCGGAAGAAGGTCCCAGTGATTTAGTGAATCTCAGTGACGTTGAAATACCAGAAAATGTGAAAAATACACTCAAACTTGGACCTAATTTCAGCCTGGTCCTGAATAATGATATTGGTCCAACAACAATCCAGTTAATTGGTGACATTGAAAGAACATTATTGGATGTGAGGGAAGAAGAGATGAACAAGGACATCAGGAACAATGTGATTAATATAATACACAATCATATTCAAAACAAAGCGTCATTTGATTGGAAATGTGAGAAGGGGGAGATCTCACAGAATTTTAAAGAAACAAAATTTTTTTAAAAACTCATAATAATGAAATTAAAGTGCTATTGAGTGACAAATCAAATACTACGGTTATATTAAATAGTAATGATTATAACAGTAAAATGATGGAAATATTGAATAATAAGTCAATTTTTGAGCAGATAAACTCTATGCCTGCAACTAAAATTGAAAATAAAATAAATAAATATGTAAAAAATCTTTTCAATGAGGAATTGATAGACTTGCCTATATGTACAAAATTAAAAACTGCTTGTACTTGCTTGGGTAGAGCATACTCATTGTCCAAATTACATAAAGAGGGCATGCCATTGAGACTTATTATTTCATCAGTCAATTCGCCAACTGAAAAACTTAGTAAATATCTGGCAAATATAATCAACAATATAATATCATATGACCATAGAGTGAAAAATTCCATGGAGATTGTGGGTAAATTAAAAAATTTAAATTAAGAGATGACCATGTATTTGTGTCTTTTGATATTCAGGATATGTACAACTCGGTGCCACATGACTTGATCTTAAAGATTCTCAGTGATAGATGGAATGAGATAAATATACATACTAGCTTGACATATGATGCGTTCATTGAGGGTGTTAAATTGTGCCTGAATAATAATTACTTCACATTTGGTGAACAAATTTATCTGCAGACAACTGGTTTGCCTATGGGTGGATGCCTAAGCCCAACACTTGCAAATTTGATGGTAGATGATTTTGTAAAAGTGATGGTGAGTCATAGCAACATAATATTTTACATGGTTTATATGGATGACAGTCTCGCATATGTACCTGAACAAAGAGTAGATGAATTTCTACAGTATTTTAACACATATAATAAAAAATAAATTTTACAGTAGAGAAAGAAAAGGACAATGAGATCTGTTTCTTGGACATTAAAATAGTGAAGAGAAGGAATGGATTGTTGACCGACATATATGAGAAAGAAAACAAAGTCTCTCAGAATGTTAAATTATAATTCAGATAATCCAATGGCACATAAGATCAATACTCATTTACAATGTAAATATGAACAGAATACACAAAATATGCCCTAGTTATATAAGAAAAGAACATGGAAAAACTCGAAAGTTGTTTGCCATAAAAGAATTTAGTCTTTTTGATTTTAAGTCGATTCTTCTACATTTTCAGTAGAGGTTTCCATTAATAGTCAAAACATCAAAAATGGAATTCAATAAGGTTATTCCTCTAGTATTAGATAAGAATCGATCGTTATTTTTGATTTTAAGTCGTTTCCTCCATGTCTTCAGCAATGGTTACCAATAATAATCGAAACGTCAAAAACCTAATGTAGAATTGTTATTCCTCAAGTATTAGATGAGAATCGATGGCTATTTTTGATTTTAAGTCGATTCCTCTATGTCTTCAGCAATGGTTACCAATAAAAACCGAAACGTCAAAAATCCAATGTAGAATGGTTATTCCTCGACTCTTAAATGAGAATTATTTTTGAATTAATTTCAATATGAACTACAAATTGCAAGTGATATCTGATTAATAATAAAGGAACAAACATATTAATATTTCAAATGAATTTGGATAAAGTTTAGCAACGATCCGTTGCAGTTTATTTTATTAAATTTTAGAATATTAGGGGGATAGTGGAAGGTTTTTGGGTTGGCAATACATTTTAGGGGATTTAATGTTTCGGGATGTGTATTCACTGGTGCTTTGTGTGTTGAAAATTGGAGTTCTTTGTGTTATCGTATAGATCATTAAATAGTAAAAATAGAGAAAAGAAATAATTGATAACTTGTGATATGTATTCAGATGAATCAGAATGTGATTTGATTGGATCAAATAAATTTAAGATTGTTCAAGGTATGTTTGATGCTTTTTTTGATGTAAGAAAGAATGTAAATAATGTAAAAAAGATGTGATGTGTTCATTTGTTTATAAAATTATAGATATTGGAAATAATGAAAGGATGGTTTTATTTTTAGGCTGATGATGACATGAATGTATATGTCGAAACGTCCTTTGATATAACAATAAAATAAAATAAATGAAAAAAATATAACTGTGTTATTATTTTTTGCAAACAAAGAAAATCAACACCTATTCTAAAAGAGAATTAAGATCCTCGAAAAATAAATTTTATTTTCATATTTAATCGAATCAGTAAGTAAAGATTTAAAAAAATAATTAGAAAAAAAAATGAAAAAAAATTTATACAGAACATAACATGTGAAAGATGGTTAAATAAACTGCAACGGATCGTTGCTAAACTTTTTTATCCATAGTCATTTGAAATATTTATATGCTTATTGCTTTATTATTAATCAGATATCTCTTGCTATTTGCAGTCCATGTTGACTTAAATTCAAAATTAGCGATCGATTCTCATCTAACAGTCGAGGAATAACCAATTCTACATTGGATTTTTGACTTTTCTTTTTATTATTAATATTTTTACTTTATCCAATGCGAAGCATGGGGAAAGTATTGTAATCGGTCTCGCGGCAAGCGCGACTTCAAAGGGTCCTCAGGTAAAGACTACGGAACCCATGGTCTCAATTAAAGTCACAAATTGTAGTATTCAATTAGGTTGAATTTTAGCACGTGACGGTTTTGCCAAAAATTACATGGGGTCTCGTCGAGAGGCCAAAAAGTGCGATTTTTTCATTTAGTGCGTGCGGATGGATGTATGGATGGATGTATGTTATCGTTTTTTTGGCCCACGATTTTTTCCACACCGTTGCACCGATTGAAATGAAATTGAAAACCTACCATTATTTTAACAAAATGAAGCGCTGATTAGTTTTTGGTACATATCGGCCCACAAACATTAGTACTTTATTTCAGTACTTTTTTAGTTTTTTCTAAATATCTTGAAAATGACTTAACCAATTTTGATGAAATTTAATATCCTAATTAAGTACCTTGGGGACCACAAAAAAGGTTAAATAAAGTTTTTAGTAAAATTATATTTTAAAGTACTTTACTCAAGAGTAAGATAGTACTTTTTTTAATTCTTTATTTAAATCTATTTAATATATCGTATTTAATATAGCTCATTTATGAATAAGAATGGATAGGCTTCTCTCTGTGAAATGCTAAAAATTTGGGAGGAAATTTTATAAGTAACCATAGCAACTGCATTGTTTTCTTATCCGTTACCTTTGCTGAAGACATAGAGGAATCGACTTAAAATCAAAAATAGCCATCGATTCTCATCTAATACTTGAGGAATAACAATTCTACATTGGATTTTTGACGTTTCGGTTTTTATTAGTAACCATTGCTGAAGACATAGAGGAATCGACTTAAAATCAAAAATAGCAATTGATTCTCATCTAATACTTGAGGAATAACAATTCTACATTAGGTTTTGACGCTTCGATTATTATTGGTAACATCATGAAGACATGGAGGAATCGACTTAAAATCAAAAATAACGATCGATTCTTATCTAATACTAGAGGAATAAATCTTATTGAATTCCATTTTTGATGTTTTGACTATTAATGGAAACCTCATTGAAAACGTAGAGGAATCGACTTAAAATCAAAAATAGCCATCGATTCTCATCTAATACTTGAGGAATAAC
>JAKCPI010013847.1:0-10274 GCA_023213315.1 Euborellia annulipes
AAAAGTCTTAGAACTGCATACTCAAAGATAATTTACATTTAAATTACAATATTTACAAATATAGAATAATAAAAGAATTCTTTTCTTTTTATCAAATAGCTTTAGTTTTCCTTTTCTTATTTGTGGTATCTAAAAATGATTTTTTTAAATAAACAGAAAAATTTAAAGAACGATTAAAATTTAAAAATCGATTTGGCTTAGTTTTGCTGTGATTGTATGAACAAATTTCAGTAAAGTATTTAAAATAATTATTAAATTGTTAAACAAAAAGTTTCTTAAGAATTTTTTTTAAACACACCATATTTATATTTCTAAAACTGAATTGTTTTTATATTATTAACTAGCTACAAGGCCCGCCTTTTTTGGAGGCCCTCATGCTAGCCAGAGAGCTTAGACACCTGGGCACCCCTCGCACCCCCTGCACCCCAACCCCATTTCACCTGCGCACTCATCCTACACCCCACTAAGAAACCCCTTTCCATGCCTACCCCCACACCGGGGCCCCCTGCACCCCCCCCCTGATTACCACACATCCTCCACCCCACCCAGCACCTAGTTTTTGCATTTCTAGCTCTCTAGAGGCCCACAGATTATGTATACAAAATTTGGTTGAGTTTGCTCCAAGGGCAAGAATTTACATTTTTCCCCCCCCCCCCCCTTTTTGAGTGGTTTTTGGGGGATTTTTTTAAATAAAAGTTGTCAGAAATCACATCCCCTACAACTTTGCTCATTACAAAATTTGCCGTAGGGTTAATAGTTTAGGATTTATTTGATAATTTCCATTCGTGCGCCCCCCCCCCCCCCAAACCCACTTTTGGGGTCAAAATATCAAACGTTATATAGCTATAAACGTAAGTTAGAAGACATCTGATGCAAGTATGAAATTTCATAATAATCCCTTCAGCCGTTTTTACGTGAATCGTGAGCAACTTTTCGCGGAAACCACTGAAAAGACATACAGACAGGAATTTTGTTGAGGGTGTTTTCGTTCATAACTTTGCTTGAAACGTGTGCGAACCAAAATTTGGCGTGATTTGGACCAATGTACAGACAAAACCTTAATTTTATTTATAGGGATGATAGATTTAGGAAGGTCCCGTCCCCTCGGAAGTCGAAACCAAGCACTAGCTTGCTTTCCGGGCATTGGGTTCGTTAATATTAATTGTTCCTAAATATCGCAAGTTGATTTCTGAGAAAAATTCCACTCTCTGTGTCGCCCCAAATAGATACTTTTTCTTTTCACTTTTCAATGAAAATAATCTTAAATTTAGATAAATCTTTTTGTTATTAGTTTACAAGCTGCGACTCCACCTATTGTTGCCTATAAAAGTGAATTCTTGGTTAAAAAAATTAAGATTTACAAATTTTTTGTCATAATTAGTAATTATAAAAGCAACACAAATATTTAAATAAAGTAGAAAATTCCATGTCATTCTATAACATTCTATAATGTTCTGGTGTAATATATAAATTTATTATAAAAATAATTTTTAAGAAAAAATAAAACCGACTTCAAAAAAATTAAATGCAACAAATAAAATACACTAAAAGGTATAAAATAATTATTATCTTATTTAGTTACAACTAAACGACGAAATATTAACATGAAATTACTTTTTGAAGTCGGTGCCAAACATATACCTTTTATGAATCGCACTCGACGGATCTTACTTAGTACGTTTGGCGGGTACGCTCGCTTATAGGTATAGTTTGTTTGGCACCGACTTCAAAAAGTAATTTCATGTTAATATTTCGTCGTTTAGTTGTAACTAAATAAGATAATAATTATTTTATACCTTTTAGTGTATTTTATTTGTTGCATTTAATTTTTTTGAAGTCGGTTTTATTTTTTTCTTAAAAATTATTTTTATTTTTCTCTTTTTAGTGATGTTATTAATAGTGATCATATCATCAGAACTTGACCAAATTAATATGGCACCATCCCTAAGATACCCCCTTTCCAATAAAAAAAGAATCATCGAAATCGGTTCATAAACAAAGAAGTTAGGCCTGAACAAACCTAACAAAAAAGGTCTAATACCAATGAAAAAAAATGGGACCAATCGGAAGCTAGACTGAACCCAATGCAAATTTTTTTTTCAAAATCGGTTCACAATTGGCGGAGATATGAGGTAACATAGACACAAAAAAAAAATCAGTCGAATAGAGAACCTCCTCCTTTTTTGAAGTCGGTTAAAAAATAAAATTGAAGATAATATTGAAACAATAATTCAAAGACGGCCGGAAATTCTTAAAATGTCGAAGGAGACAATAAAAAAGGTGTCTTCTGCTGGAATTATAAATTTTTAATTTATTTATAACGAGACTATAGTATGTAACAATAAAAAAGATAAAATTGAAAAAATGGACAAAACGGCGTCTATTCTATAACATGTGGGGAATGTAATTCGACATATATAGGAAAAACAGAACGAAATTTAAACACACGCATTTCGGAACACAAAAGAATTTTTAAAGGAGGTTCAGGTCATAGCGCAATTGCAAACCATTTAATCTCCGAGAAACATTGTTTTCCAGACGAATCAAATATTAAATTAATTAGATCAGAACACGATCCCCTAAAAATTAGTATCTTCGAATCGTTAGAAATTTTAAAATCATACAATAACTCACCAGAAAAATTCTTAAATCGGAAAATCGAACTTTCGGAAAGCCGTATCTTAAAAATAGCCGCGCAAATAAAAACCCCAATACCGCCACCTACAGCCAAAAAATGAAACAAGTATAAACGGTAAATCATAATTTGCCCAGACCACGTGTAAATCTCACTTTCCATTCATACATTAATTCCTGTGAATCAATTGTAATAGACTGATGAAGAGGGCAAAGCTCTCGAAACTATAGTCTCGTTATAAATAAATTAAAAATTTATAATTCCAGCAGAAGACACACTCTTTTATTGTCATACATCAAATTGAAAAAAAATGTACTGGCTGCTTGGGCGAAAATCCAAGCTTTCTATAGATAACAAGTTACTACTTTATAACCAAATACTAAAGCCTATTTGGACTTATGGCATTCAGCTCTGGGGTAGTGCCAGTAAGAGCAATATTCAAATAATCCAGCGATTCCAGAATAAAGCATTAAGGGACATCATCGATGCACCATGGTACTGCCGAAACAGCGACATCCATCGGGACCTACAAATGGATACCATAGATCAAACAATTACTAAATTTGCCAGTAGTCACGAAGAAAGGCTGCTTAAACATGTCAACGTTGAGGCTACCCAGCTCCTGGACAAGACAAATTTGATAAGAAGACTCAAAAGAAGAAAACCTTTTGAGTTAGTGAAATAACAATAAAACCTAGTGTAGTGTAGATATTAGAACACAAGGCTACTAGAGAGTAAAACCTTAGTTTTAGGGAGTGTACTATTATATAAGAAATAAATTACTCATTGATCTTCTTTATTGATCAGATTGTAATGACTTTGAATAAAAAAAAAAAAAACTCTTTTATTGTCTCCTTCAATATATAAAAATTCTGCTACTCTCGGCAAAAAGAAAGTTTCCATTTAAGGAGGTTCTTTTTGCGACAATCCACACAAAAAGTTTTAGCCTCGTAACCACTCTATAAATATGAACGGAACTAAAATTTTAGGGTATTTTTTTTAACGTGACTGTCCACTCACACTACGAAATCTCTATATAGATACACACATACTTGCCGGATCGTTTCCAAGCCATTGTGCTTATATCCCCTCCACTAAAAATAATCGCCCAAATAGGTTTTTTTTTGTTTTTTATCAAAACTACGTGGTAAATAATTTCAATTTTTTTTTAAGTTACTCCGAATATATTATTCTAACAAATATTAGTTTTTCATCAAGATGGTGAAAGTCCTTCAATGAAAAAAAATAAAATAATGATCATATCCCCACCCTTTCCCTATCTACCCTATGTTAAAAATGTCATTTTTAATTGCAATTATTTCATGTTTGGTGTGGTAAATCGTCTTCAAATTTTAACAGTATGTGTATTATGCTTTTAATGACTTATATTCCAAGTTTCAAAAACTTCTTGAATTTTTGCATTTGTGAAAGAACTACCTTTATCTTAAAATGTCATTGATATACAATGCCCTCTGACAATGCTAATTCTACAATTCTTCACTAATATCTTTTTAAAAGAAAAAGATAAAATAAATTCTATAATTAGGGATTAGTGAAAAAAAAAAAAAAAATTACCCTAAATTTAGTGAACAAGAAATGCAGCCCTAGATCACACTCTAGACAGGCTTTTAAGATTAATGAAGGGCTAAAAGGCCTTAATCCTTCCAGAATAAGAGAACGAGCGGAAGGAAGGTACACCCGCACCAATCAGAGCGTAAAAGGAACCCCCCACCCGGACGCCCATGGGGGGTTGGAGGGAAATATTCAAAGGGCTGGTTTACCACGTTTCTCCTTTCACCTTGAAACTTAAAGCAAATCTTGTTAAAATGCAAAGCGATCTATTGAATAGAAAGAATGTTGCCCTCGAAAAATACAATCTTGAGGATAGAAGGGAATAATGGGATTCCCTATAGAATGATATTACTTGGCTCATAGTGGAGCCCTTCATACGCAGCCTAATGCATTTATACGAGATATTCATAAGAAACACACACTCAGAGGAGCTTCTTTTTTTATTTCTTTTCCTTACCTATGGCAAATGAGAAAGTATTGCCAAGGACTCGTATATTCAAATTCAAAATCCTTGGAATTCAATAATAGATACAATTTTTTTTTAATAGATTAAGTTGATTTCACAAAGAATATTTTTATTTACAAAAAAGATGAGTATCTATTTGAGAAAGAAAGATCGAATTTTTTCTCAAAATCAACTTGCGATATTTAATCAATTTATTAACGAAAATGAATTTAGGTCGAATCAAAGATTTTAATAGATATGTTTATATTGCATGTAGGAGGGTCCTGCCCCCTCAGGAGTTGAACCCAAGCACTAGTTTGCTTCCCTGAAATATTGATTTTTCGTTGATATTTATTTTTTATTAGGTAGATTTCGAAGAAATATACCTATTGGCGCTCACTCTCCGGAAAATTTCATCATAGTTTTGACGATCGGCCCCTAGACCCCAAAACCACCCTCCATTCAAAAGTTTATATATATGTGGGTATGTGGGGGGTATGTATCGCAATTTTGTGGGTGCGCTGCAGGCCGCAACGTTCAACCGATTGCAATAAAATTTGGCACAAAATTTAGTCTTGATGTAAACAAGAACTGATTAGTTTTTGGTGACTTCAGCCCCAAGGGGGTGGAAATGGTGGGGGGTTGAAATCTTAAAAAATTCATAACAACGTTAATATGAATGATACCAGTTTGGTTGCAAATGGCTAATATTCTACTAATTAACCTCTACAACTTGTGTCTGAAAAGTTTTTGATAGGAGCAGTCTAAAGGGGGGGGGTAGAGCCCCTTCGAAATCTACCTCTTCCTACGGCCTGCCACAGGGATTTTTTTATTTTATTTTATTAAAAATGTTTCACCTTGATCCTAAATCATTTTTCTTGAACAAAAATTCAGAGATAATTTTTAGAGAGTCATATTTTTTGTAAAAGAAAAGTAAACATATTTTTTGGAAAATTATTATTTACTATGAGTTATTCACTAGGTCACTTGCGGGGAGACGAATGGAGAGATGAATGAATATGGAATTGGAATAATTATCGGAAAAGAGGTTTTGTTATTTAATTAGTTTTTTCCTTTTATTAAAAACAAGGACTAAAAAGATGATCAGGACACTCGATGGTGAAGAAGTAATCTCCGGACTCGAAGCTCAAATACAATGTATAACATTAATATCAATGCAAAAATAATTGGTTTAATAAAATTAAAAAACTAGTCACTTACTTCACGTGTAAGAAATAAAGAGAGAGAGATTTTTCTCAAAACAGGTATATTTTGGGTTGTCAACCCATCGTCAGGAGATACAGAAAATACCTAACTTAGCTTTAGAATGCAATAGTACCTTTAATAATCTGTGTGTTGGGAGCCCGAAAATATACCTACATTGTGAAAACTCTCTCTTTTTATTTCTTACACGTGAAACAAGTGACCTAGTGAATAACTCACCGACTAAATAAATAATTTTCCAAAAAAATATGTTTACTTTTACTTTATTAAAATTCAGAGAGTATTGATATATATTTAAAAGAATCGTAGGGAGTTAGGGAGAATTTAAATCAAACGCAACGTTTTTTTAATTATATGGGCCAAAGGTTTCGTCACTGCTTTAGCGACTTCCTCAGTGGCTCATTTAATAAACTTAGTACCTGGCCACCGAGCGATGCTCGGTAACTTTTTGCTTCAGTTAAAAGCTATATATTAATCCCCGAACCCCCACCTCCCCCCCCGCACCCCACACCACTTCACCCCACCTGCACCCCCACCCCACCCCCCACTCCACCCTCCACCACCGTCACCCCTCCACCCCCGCCCCCCTCACCCAGTTTTTGCATTTCAAGCCTTGTAGTGGCCCACAGATTATGTGTATATATGTATAGGTATATAAATAAATACCGTATAATAATTTTTTTTTAATTAAATAACAATTTTTGAGTTCATCAATTAAATTGCCAAATTCTAATATAGAAAAAATACGTTTGTGGGATTTAAAACTCGATTTTTAATCAATTAAATTTTTTTTTTTATAAATTTTATTAAACCAATTATTTTACATTAATTAATGTATACATTGTATTTTAGCTTCGATTCCGGAGATTACTTCTCCACCATCGAGTGTCCTTGATTCATCTTTAGTCCTTGTTTTTAATAAGAGGAAAAATCTAATTAGATAAAAAAACCTCTTTTCCGATAATTATTTCAATTCCATTATTCCCCAATCAAGTCGATTGGTTTAATTCTCCCTTACCTCCATCAATTAATTTTTTTTTTTATAAATTTTATTAAACCAATTATTTTACATTAATTAATGTATACATTGTATTTTTGCTTCGATTCCGGAGATTACTTCTCCACCATCGAGTGTCCTTATTCATCTTTAGTCCTTGTTTTTAATAAGAGGAAAAATCTAATTAGATAAAAAAACCTCTTTTCCGATAATTATTTCAATTCCATTATTCCCCAATCAAGTCGATTGGTCTTCAATTCCCCCTTGACCTCCATCAATTAAATTTTTTTTTTATAAATTTTATTAAACCAATTATTTTACATTAATTAATGTATACATTGTATTTTTGCTTCGATTCCGGAGATTACTTCTCCACCATCGAGTGTCCTTATTCATCTTTAGTCCTTGTTTTTAATAAGAGGAAAAATCTAATTAGATAAAAAAACCTCTTTTCCGATAATTATTTCAATTCCATTATTCCCCAATCAAGTCGATTGGTATCTAATTCCCCCTTGATCTCCATCAATTAAATTTTTTTTTTTTTATAAATTTTATTAAACCAATTATTTTACATTAATTAATGTATACATTGTATTTTTGCTTCGATTCCGGAGATTACTTCTCCACCATCGAGTGTCCTTATTCATCTTTAGTCCTTGTTTTTAATAAGAGGAAAAATCTAATTAGATAAAAAAACCTCTTTTCCGATAATTATTTCAATTCCATTATTCCCCAATCAAGTCGATTGGTTTAATTCCTCCCTCTGACCATCCATCAATTAAATTTTTTTTTTTTTATAAATTTTATTAAACCAATTATTTTACATTAATTAATGTATACATTGTATTTTTGCTTCGATTCCGGAGATTACTTCTCCACCATCGAGTGTCCTTATTCATCTTTAGTCCTTGTTTTTAATAAGAGGAAAAATCTAATTAGATAAAAAAACCTCTTTTCCGATAATTATTTCAATTCCATTATTCCCCAATCAAGTCGATTGGTTATTCTCCCTCTCATCCTCAATCACATTAAATTTTTTTTTTTTATAAATTTTATTAAACCAATTATTTTACATTAATTAATGTATACATTGTATTTTAGCTTCGATTCCGGAGATTACTTCTCCACCATCGAGTGTCCTTATTCATCTTTAGTCCTTGTTTTTAATAAGAGGAAAAATCTAATTAGATAAAAAAACCTCTTTTCCGATAATTATTTCAATTCCATTATTCCCCAATCAAGTCGATTGGTTTAATTCCTCCCTCTCACCATCCATCCATTAAATTTTTTTTTTATAAATTTTATTAAACCAATTATTTTACATTAATTAATGTATACATTGTATTTTTGCTTCGATTCCGGAGATTACTTCTCCACCATCGAGTGTCCTTATTCATCTTTAGTCCTTGTTTTTAATAAGAGGAAAAATCTAATTAGATAAAAAAACCTCTTTTCCGATAATTATTTCAATTCCATTATTCCCCAATCAAGTCGATTGGTTTAATTCCTCCCTTCACCATCCATCTATTAATTTTTTTTTATAAATTTTATTAAACCAATTATTTTACATTAATTAATGTATACATTGTATTTTTGCTTCGATTCCGGAGATTACTTCTCCACCATCGAGTGTCCTTATTCATCTTTAGTCCTTGTTTTTAATAAGAGGAAAAATCTAATTAGATAAAAAAACCTCTTTTCCGATAATTATTTCAATTCCATTATTCCCCAATCAAGTCGATTGGTTTACTCTCCTCCCTCTCACCATCCATCTATTAATTTTTTTTTTTTTATAAATTTTATTAAACCAATTATTTTACATTAATTAATGTATACATTGTATTTTTGCTTCGATTCCGGAGATTACTTCTCCACCATCGAGTGTCCTTATTCATCTTTAGTCCTTGTTTTTAATAAGAGGAAAAATCTAATTAGATAAAAAAACCTCTTTTCCGATAATTATTTCAATTCCATTATTCCCCAATCAAGTCGATTGGTTTAATTCCTCCCTTCACCATCCATCCATTAAATTTTTTTTTTTTTTATAAATTTTATTAAACCAATTATTTTACATTAATTAATGTATACATTGTATTTTTGCTTCGATTCCGGAGATTACTTCTCCACCATCGAGTGTCCTTATTCATCTTTAGTCCTTGTTTTTAATAAGAGGAAAAATCTAATTAGATAAAAAAACCTCTTTTCCGATAATTATTTCAATTCCATTATTCCCCAATCAAGTCGATTGGTTTCATCTCCTCCCTTCACCATCCAATCCATTAATTTTTTTTTTTTTTTTTTTTATAAATTTTATTAAACCAATTATTTTACATTAATTAATGTATACATTGTATTTTTGCTTCGATTCCGGAGATTACTTCTCCACCATCGAGTGTCCTTATTCATCTTTAGTCCTTGTTTTTAATAAGAGGAAAAATCTAATTAGATAAAAAAACCTCTTTTCCGATAATTATTTCAATTCCATTATTCCCCAATCAAGTCGATTGGTTTCAATTCCTCCTTCACCATCCATCCATCTAATTTTTTTTTTTTTTATAAATTTTATTAAACCAATTATTTTACATTAATTAATGTATACCTTGTATTTTTGCTTCGATTCCGGAGATTACTTCTCCACCATCGAGTGTCCTTATTCATCTTTAGTCCTTGTTTTTAATAAGAGGAAAAATCTAATTAGATAAAAAAACCTCTTTTCCGATAATTATTTCAATTCCATTATTCCCCAATCAAGTCGATTGGTTTAATTCACTAAACCTCCTTCATCAAATTAAATTTTTTTTTAATTTTATTGATAATTGTTTTCTTTACATATATAATATTTTTTACCTTTTGTTTTGATGGCTCTTGTGACTCTTGTCATTATTTTTTTCTTTATAAATATATTGTTGTATTACCTTTCTATGCATTTACTTGTTGTTCTGTTACATTTATATGTCTATTTTTCATACGCCACCTTCTTTCTTACCTTACCATTATTGATATTTCACTTTCAGCTTGTTTGCTTTATTATTTTATATTTTGACATAAGGCCTAATAACACCTTACACACTTTATTATTACCTGTGTTTATAAAACATGCTCTATTTTGTTTTATATATATAATTCATTATTTTTATATCTTTACACATACTTCTTTATGTGATACTTCTTGCGGATAACGTTTTATACTTTTCTACTTAAAATGTTGTTGATGATATACCCTATATATTACCTTTAAGCGCTGTACATATTTTTTTTGTATATATGGTAATATACATATTACTTCTATATATATATATACCTTTGCATTTTACGGAGTACTTCTCGGAATCAATAAGATACAATGTAGCATTAATTAATGTAAAATAATTGGTTTAATAAAATTAAAAAAAAATTAATGG
>JAKCPI010013848.1:0-11775 GCA_023213315.1 Euborellia annulipes
ATTATATTGACAAATCAAATGATAATAATAACAATAATGGCTCAGACAAAGCTGTTGGCCTGAGTGATGTTATGTTTTCTCACCGCCAGGTTCGCTGTCATCAGTGTTCCCCCACCAGTGGCGCACCATTACCCCTTGTAGCACCGAACTAATGAATGTCAACTCGGCGATAAATCATTATATATTATAATAAAAGAGAGCGGGAATTAAAATCGCTCATTTGAAAATATATAGTTCATATAAAAGGAGTCTCATTAAACATACTTTTTCAATTGACACTGTTTTTATACAGCAATACTTTTGGCTGAACCGAAAATCTGATGCCCTCATTTTTTTCTTCACTGAAATACAAGAGTCCAAGGTGCTTTTTTCACTATTATTTATATCCGACGATTGGCGGTTCGGCTTTCAATGTGTGTTTGATTAGAAAAAAAATAGAAGTCCAAAACACACCCCGTCCGGAGTTAACTTCGGAGGTTCGTTTAATATATATTCAGTTCGGCTCGGTTGGGTTGGTATAGCTCCTTTTCGGGCTGGTTTTTAGACGGTTCGGTTGGCGTCAGCCAAATAAACCGAGCATAACTGAATATATATTAACCGAACCGAAGACGTTTACACATATTCGGTTCTATTACATGGTTTGATTTAATAAAAATATTGTAAATAATATTAATAATATTTATTATAATATTAATAATTACATTATATTGATCTACTGCACTTTTAATTAAAAACCGACAATTATATTTTTAAATCCCCGGGTCAATATTCGTTGAGTGCTGCACCCTGGGAGCGGACAAATAACTAAGTTAGGGGAGGAAGGAGTTGGCAGAGTGGGGGAACCGTTTTGACAACGGAATTGGCTCTTGAAATAACAGACTATCAGCTTTGCTTTTACCACAATAATATTACATAATAATTAATTTATTTATCAAGAATATTATAGTTTACATAGTTGGATTTTTTTATAATATAATTGTATATATATTTGTATATTATTTACATGAAGTTAGCAACCCTGATATCTGTAAGTTGGCACGGTATTCAAAAATCTTTTTGATAATTAAAAAGTATTTTTTTTTTTTTTAGGTATTCTAAAACATCTCTTTAAACTTATTTTATTATTAATTTAAGCCTAATAATTATTTTCAACAATTATTCAACTTAATTATCAACTAATAATGATTAAATAATTGATACTGTGAATAGCTCTGTACAAAATTTTGATAAATTAACTTTAAAAATTTATATTTTGAATTGAATAGATGATTATTCTTTTAAAAGAGAATTTAAATTATTTTTGTTATTTTAAATATAAATATTTATAGTTAAAAATATTATAACTATTGAGTCTAATTTTTATCTTTTATTAATTATCCTTTTATTCCATGCAGTTTAGACATTTTTAGAATACATGTGGTAAATAAATACCTAGTTATTTTCTACTTTTTATGGTATTTTATTTAAATATTAAATTCAAATGAGTAAACTCTTTTGGACGTTCTGAAAGGAATGCACCCACTCAGGGGAACAATATACCTGTGGGTAAGAGTGGGGGAAGATTGTTATAATGGGAACCAATTTTGGATTTCCAGGACATTCTTCATTTGACCCTTCATCTGCATACAGTGTTTAACATAACCTAAAATTTTCTCACAAGATTCCAACCTTCATAAACGAGTTTTAATTCTTCAGAAGCCAATTAATTCAGTAAGTACCAAACTTTTTAATTATTTATCTGTTACTATTAATAGTTCAAATTGAAAATTATTATTATAAAATTCATAAATATATATTTATATTATATATTATTAAAAAAATATTATTTATAATTATACCTATAATTTAAATAAAAAGCAATCTTTAAAATTACAATTAAGCTCAAACGTTTCGCTAGGATTTCTCTCTTTATCAATGGAATTTTTCAAAAAGTTTAACTTAAATAAAAAAGCAACATTTTTTTTTTACTTTTTGAAAAATTCAACTGATAAAGAGAGAAATCCTACCGAAACGTTTGCGCTTAATTGTAATTTTAAAGATTGCTTTTTATTAATTCTGAAAATTTTTTATTTATATTTATGTAAATTTTTTGATTATACAATTCTTTTTTAAATCGGTGTTAGTTTTTTATTTTTTTAACAAAAAAAAATCCACATTTTTATCTTTTCTATTTAGTTTAGATTTTTTTGGAATAGTAAATAAATACCTAGTTATTTTCTACTTTTTTATTTTATTTTGAAGTAAATTCTGTGGGTAATGGAATTAATTTTTTGAAAATGTTTAACGTCTTTTGAGAAAGGGCAAATTCAGAATGGAGCCCACCCACTCAGGGCCACAATAGACCTGTAGTTAGAAGGGTTCCTATAGAGGGAACCAATTTTGGATTTCATGCACATTCTTCATTTATAGTAACTCTCTACCTGCAGACACGTGATTGTAATTTTTTCAAAAATTTTCAAACTACATAGAAGGAAAAAAGTAATTACAAAACTTGTCAATTATTCCAACAAAAATTTATTATTTCTTTTAATAATTCTTCAATTTCAATATTATTCTATACTAGCTTCAAGGCCCGCCTTCGGCGAACCTTTTGCTAGCCAAGAGGCTTCGCGCCCTGGACCCCCACGTGGCTGTTTTATTGATGTTTTATACACGTGTAAAGAACACTTTCATAAATCAACTCTTGTGAATTAATTGTAATAGACTGATGAATAGGACAAAGTATATCTCTTTATGAATGAATTTAAAAAATTTATTTTCCCAGCAGAAGACAATATTTTATTGTCCATTTCTGCTACTCAATTATTCGGCAAAAAGAACCTTTCAACCTGAATTAAAATAAAGTTTCTGTCTTGTAAAAATTCAATAAATAAGGTAAAAATCGTCATTTGGGGAGAATTATCCAATTAAAAAATTAAAAATAATAAACTTTTAAGGTTTATTATTAGAATATAGAAAATTTTGGTTTAATTAGGCTTTCGGTTTTCAGAATTATTTTCAAATTTTTTCACCCAACCCAAAAGAAGCTAGGAATTTTAGAAAAAAATAGCTTTTTTTAAATAACCATAACTTTTTCAAAAATTTAGTTATCATGACGATTTTTTTTTTTTTATTTTTGGTTTTAAATGTACTTTAAAAAAATAGATAGTTTTTTTTAAATCTTTTTTACAGTTTAAATTTTTCATCAACGATAATGTGGTTAGAACTATTGAGAATGAATGACACTCAAAAATCTTAAAAACATGGCCGCCAGCACTTGTTTTTTTTTTTTGCTAGTTTAGTTATTTTATTGATTAGCAAGCTATGTTGGCTAACCTGAATTTTTTTAGTTTTTCCTTAATTTTCCAATTTTCCGGGCAACTTTTACAATTTTTTTTTACGTATTAAAAAAAAAGTAGCCAAATCGGTCCAGGCATTTGAGAGATCTGCTCTTACAAAGAAACAGAAATTCATTTTTATTTTTATTATTATTATTATTATCATTTCTTTAATCGTATCCAAATGTATAGATAATAGTTAGTTCCAGAGCCTTTTTATATTTTTTATTAGAATAAAAAAAAAAAAAAAATGTTTTTTCTTAATAAACGTTTATTTAAAATTATATAATAAATAAACTATAATTGAATAACATTTTAATAGTATATTCATATTCAATTATTCATATACCGGGTGAATTTTTTTCTTTTGAGACAGTCTTATAACTCAAAAACAGTGCATTATATGAAAACAATGTTTATTTATGGTATATCAAGGTGGAAACTAAACTACTCTATTGCTTGTAAATTGAACATTTAAGATACAGGAATTATTTAACGGATTATATTGGTGTTTCACAAAGTGAAAATAAAATAAAAAAATAATTTAAAAAGATTTTTTTAATTTTTTTATTTTATTTCCACTTTGTGAAACACCAATATAATCCGTTAAATAATTCCGGTGTTTTTAATGTTTCACTATAAACCAACACCGCTTTCCTTAAACTTTATTGAAAATTTAATGTCTAAATATCTCTCTTTAGGATGGGTGAATATCCTTCAAGCTCCTAATACTGCTTTCCGATTGGTTCTCTCCCTAATTTTCCAAGCAA
This sequence comes from Euborellia annulipes, assembly GCA_023213315.1. Lineage (NCBI taxonomy): Eukaryota > Metazoa > Arthropoda > Insecta > Dermaptera > Anisolabididae > Euborellia > Euborellia annulipes. The sequence goes on from JAKCPI010013848.1 coordinate 4,088, forward strand.
TCTATTGGGAGATAATAGAACATGTTCTATTCACAAAAAACTATGGTGTGCACTGGGCTTAAGTTCTGTTTTTTTTTTTTAATGAAAACCTATACCTATGTTTCTGTACATATTCTGAATCTACAAAAAAAAAAAAACTGAACCATTTTTATTAGAACTATTTTTTTATACGACATCAAATAATAAAAAATATTAAATCAATTTTTTTAATAATTATTTTTAACAATCATTCAACTCAATTATCAAATAATAATAATTAAATAATTAATTATTAAATAAATAATTTAATAATATTATTGGATAAAAAATACTTGGTAGGTTTCACGTTAAGATATTAAATCAAATTCGTTTTATTTTAATAACTTATTGTGAAACCTACCAAGTATTTTTTATCCAATAATTTAAAAAATGTTTCTCCAAGAACCAACACCAAATTCCTTGAAAACAATTTAATAATAATGCTGAGACATACCAGAGTGTATTGCAAGTCTTCTGGATAAATTCCACTTCTAATTATTCCTACTTTCTAATTAGGTATTATTTATCTGGGTTTTAAGGAATTTGGTGTTGGTACACTTGGTGAAACATTTTTTAAATTACACTGCTCGACAAAAATTAAACAACAATTTCTCCTCGTAAAGCTGACAATGGATCCCCACAAAGTTTCATTTGCTGATTCTTATGCAATTTCCCAATTTTTTACAACACGTCAGAGTTTTGAGGTATTATCGATCAAAATGACGAAAAATGCCATTTTGACCTATTTTCGAATCCCATTAAATATTAAACAGCAATATTTGAAATCAAAATATTTTGTTGCCGTAATAGAAAACATCTTCCTCTTTGATTTTCAAATTACCACTTGTTTTTAACTCAATTAGAACTAGAGTTATAACTAAAAAACTAAGATGTTATGTTTTTATCTGTTTATTATTCTTTAAAATCACGTAGTTTATTTATTTTTTTATCAGATAAAAAGGAAGATAATTAATAACTCGTAAGGGGACCTTTCTTCTATGTTTCAGATCTCATGATGAAACTTCTTAACCCAATCAGATTGGAAGATAACGAAAGGGATGAGCTGTTCGTAACTCTCCTGCTGGAACTGGAAGGAAATGCTGATTTGGAGAAGATGAAAGAACGTGTCAATTCAATCAGGACTCTGGATAAATACAAATTGCTGGAGAGTTTCCTTTGCAAAGAAAATGAAATTAGCGAAGAGACCATCTTGAAATGTCTTCCTGTCTTCCTTGATGAAAGGACACAGTTTTTCCAACTTTTCCAAATAATAACTCATCAACCAAGTGTCAAAACAATTTTGGAAATAATACCGAGATGCTGTCCTAATATAGATACCATCGATATAAAAGAATTGGTTATACAACCTGAAAACAAGGAGAACTTTAAGACTTTCCTGAAACAAACCCCAAGCTTGAAATCTCTCCGAGTCTGGTGTTCTCCAATTACTTGTGCAATACGTCAGCTTTTATTTGAAGAGGAATTCTATCTGCATGATCAACAAGTTAGAGTTGGACTCCAAAAAATCGATTATATCGATACATCAAAGTTAAGACCCTTACAGTGTGTCAGACTTTTAAAACTATTACCCAATTTAAAAGGTTTTGGCCTCAATCAAACATTAGGTTCATTATTGTTATCGGATTACATTAAAGATGAAGAAATTATCAAAAAATTATACAATCTAACCGAAATTGCGGATGAATTGACAAGCTTAACAATGTTAGAACGTTTTGTTAAAATGTGTCCAAATGCAAATAGTATATGTCTATTTGGGCCAGAACAAAATGTTGTCGAAAACCTCTGGAAGTTTCCAGAAATAACAGAAATACATTTACGTGGCAGATATTCCGTTAACGAACTCTATACCTTACTAGAAATGATTGGAACACAAATTACAATTTTGACTTTCTTTAGCCCTTTTGCGAATCAACTTGACCGAGAAAAATTGCGAGATTTATGCCCCGGATTAAGTAAATTGGACATGTAATCATCAAAACTTCTTATAAATTGTGTTATATATTAAAGGGATCCATTTATGTTCATCTATTGGGGTGACTCAAAATCCCCCCAATCCAAAAAGGAGTATTTACTCACAAGAAGCTGAGAAAGGGGGGGGTTCACTTTATTAGTTGACTTATTACTATTGTTACTAATCTTAATTCCATTTACCTTCATTTTTTGTAATTAATTTAGTAAAAATAAAATCTTTAATATTAACTAAATACAATTTTATTTCCTGTAGTATTATTTTCCTATATATTTAAGTAATTTTTTAAGGGTTTCTTTGAATATTTAAGGAACATTTTTATATATATATTATATCGGGTGAGTTTTTTTATCTTGAGTCAGTCTTATAAATCAAAAACTGGGCATTATATGAAAAAAAGTTTCAAATAAAAATTTATTTATACCGAGTGAGGAAACTAAACTAAGCTATTGTTAAATTGAAAGTTTTTTTTGCCGAGAGTAGCAGAACTTTTATATATTGAAGGAGACAATAAAAGAGTGTGTCTTCTTCTGGAATTGTAAATTTTATTTATTTATAAATACTTTGCTTTAGTGAAGAAAGGAATATTTCTAGAGAGCTAATAATTAGAATAAGATATTTTTTGATTTAAATTGATTGAAGGGAGAAAAATTATGATATTTTGTTATTATTGAATTAAGAAAAAAATTATGAATATTGTCATGCAAATTAAAGATAAAAAGAAGGTAGGTAAGCGGCAAAAATTCACAGTTCGCAGAGGAGACAAGGAGATCACATGTGTTCAGCACGGCATCCGAGGCAAGAATGTATCTAAAATAATTCACTGATCATCTCTGATAATAATTAAATAAAAGTAAGAGATTTTTTTTTGGGTCTTTAATTATTTTTCAATCTCTCGAAATTGTAGTAATAATTAAGCCCGAGTCAGACGATTAGGAAGAAAGAAGCGCCAGCGTCGGCCTCGCCTGCCATCTACAGGGTACGCATTCAACTAGAACGCTCTAGGCAACAGGTTGCCTAGACAGCCGCCTTGACTTTCAATATTCATTCTTTATAGTAGAAACATTTTTTATCAATTTATCCAATTAAAACGACATTTTGTGAGAATTGTAGCAAATTTAATCTAGTTTAAAAATTTATAGGGTGGTCTTTGTCGAAAACGTGCTCCTTCATGGTCAAAATGGGAAAAAATTAAAAAAAAGTGCGAGTTTTTGGATGAAGCGAGGCCGAGGGCGAAAATTTGGATTTTGCGCTTGAGCCGGTACGGTTGGTCGGAGAAAAAACCTAAATAATAAAATTTGTAGGAAATTTTATTGTCTTTGATTTTTAATAACAAGGATATTTACGAAAATTTGATAGTTTTCAAGTTATAAGCAAAAAACCGCCAAAAATGGAAATTTACACATTTGTTTGCATTTTCCACAATGTTGGGTCAGGAAATTTTGGTGGGAGACCTTAGATTTGGATTCAGCACCACAAAAAACATAAATAAAAAAATCATAATATATAGGGTGACCACGAGAAACATTTACGTTTTAGAAATAAAAAAACAATATTAATTTTTTAAGATACAATTTATTTAACTTAAGTTACATAGTTGTGGTTATACGCCATTTACTTTACGTAGAGAAAATGATGTCAGGAAGGTGACGTCCTTCTTCCCTGAGGCAATTTTCTATTCTGTCCAGGAAGCTCCTCCACACTCGTTCCAGTGTATCCTCAGTGATCAACTCCACCTCAGTACGTATCGCCGCTTTCAAGTCATCTAAAGTACGGGGTTTATGTCGATAAACTTGCTCTTTCAAATGTCCCCACAAATAAAAATCACACATGTTAAGGTCCGGCGATCGAGGAGGCCAGTGCACATCTCCAAATCTTGAAATCAGGTGACCTGTCAGGACCTGTGAAGGAGCTTCCTGGACAGAATAGAAAATTGCCTCAGGGAAGAAGGACGTCACCTTCCTGACATCATTTTCTCTACGTAAATGGCGTATAACCACAACTATGTATAACTTAAGTTAAATAAATAGTACCTTGAAAAATTAATATTGTTTTTTTATTTCTTAAACGTAAATGTTTCTTGTGGTCACCCTATATAAGCTCAAAGGATCTGAAATAAAAACATAAAATTAAATAAGATTTGTTTCCAGGTTATATAGAAAAAGTTCACTTCAACCAATTTATTTGTAAACACACCTGTTTTGTTATGATTTAGACACCTGTTAATTTAAAAAAAAATCATAATTATAATATAACATAATAATATTTGTTATAACCTATTAGAGAGTCTTAAAATTAAAAATCCAATTAATAAATAAAAAATATTAAAACGAAATTTGTAGAGGTCCAGACCTAGCCAGATCGTATTCTCATCCTCAAAACTTGTTAATATAGTTGGTTTCATCAAAATCGGTAGAGCAGTTTTCAAAATAGAACAAAGATACAATTATATATAATTTTTGCTAGTTTAATAAGGGTAGATAAATGCATCATTTTAATTCAGTTCATTTTTTACTTTCACATTTATATTCCTTGAATATAATAATGTGTAAGTATTGCGATGCCCTGTCTGGGCCCTGACTCTGACTCTATTATTCAAGATCTAAAATTAATTTCAAAAATGTAACGTGTAATCCTGCAATTGAATCAGATTTGAAATCTCTAAATATTTTTTTCATAACAATTTATGTGAATTTTTTATCTCAACCAAAACATTCTGTGAAAAAACAGGCCAAGTTGGAAAAACTAGTGAAATATAGTTAGAGTGTAGCCAAGTTAAATTCGCCAAGATTAAGTTGAGAAAATGGTAGATCTCTTAACTTAATTATTCTTGGCGAATTTAACTTGGGTACACTCTAACTAGATTTCACTAGTTTTTCCAACTTGGCCTGTTTTTTCACAGAATGTTTTGATTGAGATATATACCTGGTGAGTTTTTTATCTTGAGACAGTCTTATAACTCAAAAGCAGTGCATTATATGAAACAAGTTCAAATAATTGTTTATTTATATCGAGGGGAAACTAAACTACACTATTGTTTGTCGACCTAGAACAAGCTTTCAAGGGTATTTCTAGGTTCTGTTTTTTTTAAATGGAAACGTAATTCTTTTCATATTCATAATCTACAAAAAAATCTAAGCAACTTTTATAGGAACTATTTTTTTATTCGACATCAAATAAAAAAAATATTAAATTAATTATTTCTCAAAAAAAAATCCTAATAATTAGTAATGAAGCTTTGATTTTTATGATTAAAGTTTGAATTTTTATTTAAATCACACATGATTAATTTATAATTATTTATTGAAACAAATAAATACAATATAAATACAACGTTTCGATCGACTTATTCTGCGATCGTTCTCAAGTATGAGCACCCACTTCGATTATAGGTTATAGTGATAGGTAGATAACCATAGTGGCGACAATGAACTTTTCGACGCCATTAATGGGCTAACTTTCTTAGGGCTGGATAGGCAAATAAACATCAATCACACATTTTCATTAGTTCTGGTTATAATTACAGGAAATTTTTTTTAGTATATGTACACTATAATTCCATGCCTTATTTTTTTATTACTTTAAATAGTCTAAAAGTCTTATTTTTATTAAAAAAATGCAAAATTACAAATTCATTTTTTTTTTAATTTTACACTTATTATTTATAAAATATACCTACTAGTATTTTGAAAACCATCTTATAGATAGCAATGAATATTTAAATATAATATATAATAATATACTAATTTTTATTTTATTTTTATACATTTTATTGTGACTATACAAGAAAACAGTTTTTGAAACAAAACTAGCCCATAGTTAATTCATAATACATTTTTAAAATGAAACGAATATTTAATAATATTAAATATGTAGGATATAATCCAGATGATGAGTTTTTGACTCGAAAGGCTTGATGGAAAGATATCGGTGGAGCTCCGGTGTCGGCGATTTTCTTCAGAGGTGAAAACCTCTCTTGGTGGCGTATAGCCGAGAAATTTGCTTTTATCAAAATAAGAATTTGCCCGGAGGCCGTGAAAAATGCTTTTTCAAAATAAGAAGTTGCCCTGAGGCAGTGAAAAATGCTTTCATCAAAATAAACGGCACAAGGCCCGTAGTTTATTATTTCTTCATGGTTACAGGATTTCGTAATGAGACAGCTTTGTCCCTTCAATCGTTCCAAAGTCGTCAAGCGAACTTTTGGAGAGTATCAAAGCAGCACTTCACACAGTGAGGGCTGAATATCAACTGAATTCGCTAATTACGGCTTGGCTTCTTTTATAGCTCTTGATTTAATTGCCAATTAAAATGATTGGTTAATAATTTTACCTAGATCGCGCTTGGATAATTATAAATTGGCGTGGCTTCTATTTTCGCTAATTAGTCTTTCACGAGCCACGGACCGATTAACATCGAAAATTAATTTACATTTATAATTTAAAACAAAAAAATCATCTCCTACAAATATAATACATAAGAATAAAAAGGTTACAATCATTAATGTGTTTCTTTAAAGTAAATATAATATATTTGCAGAAATTTATTTTACTTTCTCATTGATTTGCTCTCATATACATTTTTTCCCCTGCTATTTTTAATCTAAAATTTAAAAATCTGGATTTAATTTTGTACTGTAAATTGTGGCAATCTAAAATATGATCTATTATAATTGAGTCGAGTTGTTTTAATAAAAAAATTTCTAATATCTACATAATTTTGTTCTAAAACAAAATTGAATTGTCGGGATATTTTTTTCATATTTAAAAAAATTTCAAAAGTATTGTAATTACAATAAAATAAAAATTTTTTTTGAAACATTTTAGATAGACCAACCGTGAATATTCAGCTTTATCAAATGTTTTTGAACTTGCACATTTGATACATGAGTCACAAGTTTTCGAACTCTTTATTGTAGTTATAAATTTCTAACCATTTGGGGGGGTACGTCAAATAAACATGTCTATGACGTATTAGACAGACATTTCAAATTTTTAAAAATACATAGGTACTTTTACATAATAAAACTGATAAAAATGTTTTATTTTAAAATAAATTTTTTGATTCTTATGATTAGTTAAAATAATATTTAATTTAAGAAAAATAATGTTCGAGACTCAAAAATTGGATATGTTTGAGTGGTGAAAATTCGATGAAACCCTGTTTTAATTTCAATATTTCAATTAACATTCAAAGTTAAATAAAAATTAATTTTCTAGTTTAATTTAACAAATTAAATAAACCTCTTAGATAATAAATTTAGATTTGTCATCGTGTTTTGTATTTTTATAAGCCTAAACTAGGTATATATATAGAGATGTGATTAATTGTCCATGGCAAAGTTATTATACTTAAAACTATTAGTCAATATATAAGACGTAGATAGTTAAATATATTTCCAGTAAATTAGAACGATATAAGCACTCACTGAATTTAAATCACTCAATAAACTGAAGAAACCAGGCCTTCTCAATGCTAATTTAGCCTGAAAATGGCGGATTTCACGTTTGACCAATAGGAACACAGTTCACCCATTGTCGCCACTAGTCACTATATTATAGGTTAACTTAGCCAATCACCTGTAATTCATGTTTATCTGGGCTCAAAACACAATTGTAGCGACGGCATCAGCGCCCCCTGTCGGATTGAGGATTACATGTTTTTAAAGATTATAAAGCAAAAC
>JAKCPI010013849.1:0-34064 GCA_023213315.1 Euborellia annulipes
TTTTTTATTGTTAAGGATAAATAAATTGAATTGCTTCTTTCCAGTAATTTATTTTATTATTCAAATGATTAACCATTTGAATAATAAAATAAATTACTGGAAAGAAGCAATTCAATTTATTTATCCTTAACAATAAAAAATTAATATATCCAGTACACACCAAGCCAGTTTTTTTTAGATCTAATATTTACCTGGAGCCACCGAGCGATGCACGGTAACCCCTTACGCCCTCCTCTCGAAACCCTACACCTCGCTCCCACCACTCCACCCCCTCGCTCCCACCCCATCCCACCCCTCTCTGCACCCCCCACATCCACCCACCCCGCACCCAGTTTTTGCATTTCTAGCTTTCTAATGGTCCGCATATTATGTGTATATTTGTTTACTCGTACACCAATTTGCCCACATTCGTTGATATTGATAAACATTATAAAAAAATAAATAGGAAAATAATAATAAAAAAAATAATCGTATAGGATCTGAAATAAAAACATAAAATTAAATAAGATTTGTTTCCAAGTTATATAAAAAAAGCCACTTCAACCACTTTATTTGTAAATACACCTGTTTTGTTATGAATTAGCACCTGTAATGTAAAAACATAACATATTTTTTTTTTTTTTTTATTAATTTTATTAAACCATTATTTTACATTAATTAAGATAATTGTTTTTTTTTTTTTTTTTTTTTAGCAATCGAATGCAAGAAGGGGTGCACCAGTAAAGATGTAGCCCCTATGGATCTCGAAAGACCCTTGCATTACCGAAGAGAAGGGAAAGTTGATTAAGTGAGAGGGTGTAGACGTAGGTGTCTATGCACCCTGGTTTTGAAGGTTTGAAGATCATAGGTGCTGGGAAAGATAGAGGCTGGGAGAGAGTTCCAGTTCCTTGAAGTCATGGGGATATATGAATTCGCGAATGAAGTGGTCCGGCACTTTTCTAATTTGACCGCGAAAGAGTGTTGGGAGTCGGCAAAACGTGTGCTGCGTGCAAAGCATGCTTTGGGGGGGAATTATTGATTTTATCTCATCAGAGCACCTGCCGTGATAGTATCTATAGAAAAGGGAAAGGGCGGAGACATCTCTTCGATGAGCCAGCGAGTCGAGGGAGTCGGTGAGGGTAGAATCGTCAATTAGCCTGACGGCTCGTTTCTGAATTGCATCAAGGGTAGCAAGAGAATATTTTGAGGCTCCTCTCCACAGATGAGAGCCGTATTCGAGACAGGGGCGGATTTGGGCCTTGTAGATGGTGAGAAGTTGTGGGGGTTTGTAAAATCGCTTGGACCTGAATAAGAAGCCAATCTTCCTTGCTGCAGATTTCGCCACAGAGGAGATGTGTTCATTCCAAGACAGGTCAGATGCGACAGAGACGCCCAACATGGATAGGCTGTCACACATTTTCAGGGTATTCGAATCGAAGTGAATATCAGGGAAATCTCTATTTTCGCGCCTAGAAATTAGACAACATTGAGTCTTATTTGAATTAAAGTTAACTAAATTTTGAGAGCCCCATTTATTCAGTTTGTCTAGGTCGAGAGTAATTGAGGAGGCAATATTGATTCGATTATTCGGGAGAGAGGGTTTGCCGTGTAGAGTGCTATCGTCGGCGTAACAATGAGTGGGGTTTGCCGTTTGATCAATAAGGTCGTTTATATAAATAAGGAAGAGTGTGGAGGAGATTACAGAGCCTTGGGGGAACACCAGAGTTTGTGGAGAACGATTCAGATGATGTTCCATCCACCACAACTTTTATACTTCGGTTTGTCAGAAAGCTTTCTATCCATTTGCGAAGAGTTGGTGAGAAAGACTCTATATATATTTCGGGTTACCAGCCCATCTTCAGTACTTCACATAAAAGCCTTCTACATATACAAAATATCTGCTTTTTAGATTTTCCGGGCTCTAAAATTTCCATTTTTTTCCTGAATTTCCTCTATTTTTGAACCCCTTTCCAAATGAGCCTAACACCTCTAGAGAGACCATTGTTTAAATGTCTATAAATGATACTGGATAAATTATATTTTTCAATTAACAATATAATGTTTTATTTATTAGTCAAAATTGTATATATTTCTCTGTTTTAATTCATTATTTTGTATATTACTATATATACATATATATAGTATTTTTAGTGAGTTCCAATAAAAAATTAAATATAAATAAATATATTATTATAAAATTAATTAATGATAAATTAGTTTAATATAAATTAATATTTATGCAGTCGCTAAAGTTTCTTCAATGCTGGTGGCTGGCTCTTCCATTAGAGACTACTGCTCTGGGACAATGTTAATCAACATAGAAAGTTTATCTATTGTCATTAAAATAGAGGTGTTTGCATATATATTATCGTCCTTTGTTATATACTAACAAATAAATGGACCGATAATTCATTTATGATTGCATTAATTCGATTTATTAATTAATTCTTTAAAGTTATTTTTATGTTTTTTAAATACTCTTCCATATATTCAATCTTTAATTTCGATTTATCATTCCAACATTTTCATTAATATAACTAAAATTCTACATTAGTTTCAAAAATGAATTTCTCTCGAGTGAGTTAGTTCCTTTAGTAAGTTAATCCGAAGTTACTTAACCTCCATTGTGAGACAAACATTCTTCCACAATATACACTCTTCTCATGCCAAACTATAATTATGAGCTAAGGGGAATAAAATGAAAAAAAAAATATGATAAGAACTATAAACCGAAGAAAAACCCTAGTCACTTTTTACCCCCTTAACTCAATTATTTAGAAGGCTTGACTAGTAGTCCTAACTTTCTGACGGCCTGGTTTGGCTACGTTTGGTATTTCAAATCAAAATTACATTCAGGCCACATAAGTCATACATTTTTTATAGAATAACTTGATTACATTTGAACACTAAGACCAGAAATGCAATTTAGTATCGGAGTTCATCTAATATTATAACACTGGCGTATGACCTTATAAGTAGAGACCGGATTTTTATGCAGTAAAAACTGCCAAAATATGCAGTTAAAAATGCTGAAATATGCAAGTAATATGCAGTATACGTTGAAATATGCAAAAATATGCAGTAAAAGATAGCCAAATAAATTTTTTTATGCACTAAAAAATTAAAATTGAAGACAAAAAGACTATATATTTGAAGGAATGCTATGAAAGGAATAAAATGATAAAGTAAGCTACAGACACCAAGTGTCAAATATGTACATTTATTGCGTAAAAAATTGCACAAAATTCTCATTACATTTAATATATTAAAAAATCTTTAAACTCAAAGAAATAATAGGTGCACTTGAATAAAATCAACATAATAAATTTAATAATGTTTCAAAAATGTGAACGAAAAAAATACGGGAGGGGGGGGGTAGTTTTATTTAACAGAAAGCGATTGTATTGCTTTTATTTTTTTATATTAACCATCTCTTCCTATTGACGTACAAATAATAAACTAATAAAGAAATAATGCAAAATTTGACCGGCTATAATCTGATCCCTACACTAATTTACACACTCCCACATACACACACACGAACACTCAATGGCCAAAATGGGCTATAGTTCCCGAAGGCCATTAAAAAAAAGAAATAATTAACAAAGGATCTCAAAAATAATTAAAATTTGATTGTAATGTGAATAATTTATGTTTACAAGTATTTTTTTAAATTATCTTCAGGATATTATGTCTACGGTCACTTAAAATTGATTTATACGATGAAAAGGAGCGGTCCACATCCACAGACGTAATGGGGGCGAATTTAAAGGAACTTAAAACCCCCACTTTTATTTTGAAAGAAAAAGATTGCAAACTTTTCGGCATTTTCGAGTAGAGTATAGTATCTAGTCAAGTCAAAGTACAACTGAATAATAAGAAAAATAAGTGGATTGTTGTTTTTTAGCTATGTTTACATCCTTTGTAATCCGTCCAACACTACACTCTTGTCGTTGAGGCCTATTTTTGTTTTCTTCGAATTTAAATTAGTGTCCCCCTGTTTTATTTCTTCTTTTTTTTCATTCTTTCTCCGAAAAGTTACTTTTAAAACATCTGTATTTGGCGCGAAATATGCAATTTTATGCAATATCCTTCAAATATGCAATTTTATGCAATATTACTCAAATATGCAAAAATATGCAGTATAAAATTTAACCCACAGTATCCTAGATGCATGATTCGGATAGATAATTGATCTCCTGGGTCGTATGTGGCGGCAAACAAAATATGCAATTGCATAGGAATCCGGTCTCTACTTATGAGGAAAGGAAGGCTCTTACATCCGATTTCACCAACCAAACTTAAAAACTAAGGTAGTACTTAAATTAAACTCAAACCATGTTTTCCTAATTAAATAAATTTAGGAATGCTATTAAGCAATGCATTTCTTTTTAGGTATCTTTAGTGAAATACACTTTATCATAAAAAGTTGGTTTGAAATTAAAAGTACAGTAATACCCCCCTTAACGATACATCGCTATAACGTCATTGTTTGCCGGTACACTTTTTCCAAATTAATTGACTGTGGACAGCCAAAAAGTGTCAATAAAAGAATTCTAGAAGAATTATAACATAATGCATGTTATTCAACGATTTGCGATGAAGTATCACAACAGTGCCTTAAAGCAGCTTGGAAGAAAAAATAGGACTCAATTTAGAAGAATAATCGGAACTTGCTTATGATATCCAGAATGAACTTGCTGAAATGGCACACCAATTACATTTTAATGAAGTTGACGGTGATGATATTCAGACATTACTACAGGATGACAACGACAACCCGCTAAAAAATGAAAAATTGCAAGAACTAACAGAAGAAAATTTGGTAAGAGAAGATGCCAATTCTGATATCGATGTTGAAAAGCTTCCGGTTAAAGTTTTAACAACAAAAATATTGTCCGATTTCCTGAGTCAGCTGTCTCATTCGTTAGATATTTTCTCCGAAAATCATCCAGATTTTGCGCGAAGTTGTTCAGTAAAAGAAATGTGTTAAATGCTTTAACATGTTACAGTGAGATATTACGAGAAAAGAAGGGACAAACAACGCAATCGACCCTTAATAAATTCTTGTCAAAAAATTAAAATCGTCAAACCTTGTCAGTTTATAACCGCTAATTTTGTAATAAGACCGCTATGTGTGGGTGGCATCACCCTATATAAATAAAACTGTTAACAAAATTTAAATTAAGATAACACACAAATATTTTCATGTTGCAAAAATGTTTATTCTCACAAGTTGAATTCACCTGTATTTAATATCTTGGTTTGAAATTATTACCATTATTAAGCTTCTTTACTAATAAAAAAAACAACCTAAAATATAAAAAATTTATTCGATGAATGAGTGGCTATAACAATTCCAAACAATATCGAATTCTCTGATTTTACATAAATCGTGCACAATAGGGTATTATTTGGAGGTCTTGAAAAGAATACTAAAGCGAAGTGTGTCTTTGGCCGTGTTCTGGTCGCCTTTGCAGGGATTTCTCCCTTAAAGAAGGCGACCACTAAAGGAGTGAATTTGAATTATTTCCATCACGTTTGGTTTTCAACAATTTTTCTTCAAATATTTTTCTTTCGACTTTTTTTTTTATTATTCGGCAAAGAAAACGATTTCTTTTTAACCCACTTGAATGTTATTTTACAATTTTATATTGTGCTTAAAAAAAAAAAAAAAAAAAAAAAAAAAAAAAAAATGGAAAATTACATTACCACTATAAATTAATTAACTGATCAAATTTTCTTTAGATTTTTCTAGTTAATGGGGTACAGAAACATTTTTAGCCATAAGAATATGTTTGTTTACTTTTTTATTCGCCATTATATAACTCCCCAAGCGCTTGTTAATATTAATTAATTAGTTTGCTGCGGAAATGGAAGGTTTTTTTAGTTTTTGAAACCTGCATTTCGGAGGAATCTTCCCTCCTTCTTTTCAGAGTTCGAGAAGGCCAATGATGGAAGCATGTAATATTCATCCTTCAATTGACCCTTTTTATTTTATTCGATATACGGGAGTTATCCCAGTTACAATATACATTTTTATACAATAAATTAAACTGAATTAAATTGAACCCTGAAGAAGGAGGGAAGATTCTCTGAAACGTAGATTTCAAAAACTGTAAATTAAAACCTTCCAATAAATACCCTTTTATTGAAAAATAATCTTTATATTTATTCTTGGACTGCCTTCGATTATTTTTTATTACAATTTTTAAGGGCTCAAAATAATAATTCGTGAATTTGAAAATCTTTTAAATTCACAAATGTTTTGAAACCAAGTCTAGAAAAAATTATTAAAAGTTGATTTTTATTTAAAGATAAGAGTAAATAGATATTTTATTTAATATGGATTTACTATGAGTTAAAGATACTGGGTCACTTATTTCACATTAATGTGAAATAAGTGACCCAGTATCCTTAACTCATAGTAAATCCATATTAAATAAAATATCTATTTACTCTTATCTTTATTAAAGATGTTTCACCTTGCACCAACACCACAATCTCTACTGATTATTGATTTTTTTTTGTGAAAACCAATTAAAAGAAATTAATTTAGATTTAATTCTTGATGCCTTACATAAATACTGTCGTTTTGTTTTCTAATTGCCCAATTCAATAAGAAGCAGCTTTTATATAGAGGCGAAGGGTGCGGGTTCATTTTCATTTAATGGAATCATAAATCAGCCCCATTTTTCTGATTGATTACAATTCCGAAGCTAAGATTGTTTTTAAGATACTCACTTTATTTAAGTGGAAGATAAGAATCAGTCTTTATTCAGCCTATTGTTTAATTTCTATTAAATTTCGCCCTTTTGTGTACAAATCATAACTTAAGTGGCGCTTCCTTATTAATATTTTTAAATTATAACACAGAAAAATATAAATAATATAATATCTAGCGAATAAGTTCCATTATACAAATATACTGAACTGCTTAGTATTTTCTGTTCTGTCTAGATTTGATCAAAAAGTTGGGGAGACCGGGGCAAGTTTTCCAACTTTTTATAATTTTATTTTTGTATTTTTTATTTTTATCTTTTTTGAAGTAAACAGGATATCATTGCATTCCCTATACCTTTATCTACAAACTAGCACAATTATTTTTCAAAAAAGTAAATATAGTTTTTGACAGCAAATGGTTAAGTCTGATCATGTGAAGTTGGAAAATGTGCCCCGTATGCGGGGCAAGTTTTCCAGCCTACTAAAAATGTACGTGGGCAAATTTTCCAACTATACTTTAAATGGTAAAACACAGGTAATAAATCTTGCTTGTTACTTAATATGTATTTTTTATTGTAAACTAAAAAGGCATAATAATAGAACATGCCCCGTATGCTTTTGGAAAACTTGCCCCGTCGCCATTTTGGAACTTTGACACTACCCACACGAGTAGCGGTGTAAGTTATTTGCAAAACAAACGCATATCTATGTGAAGAAAGAAACCCTTTTTTAGTACATGCAATGTCAAAACAATAAGTTTAATGCTAGTACGTTTATTTTAAGTTTTAATAAAGAACTGAAAATTTACTCATCGTTGAAAAAATTAAGAAAACAGCTCTGCCGACGATGTGACAGCAACTACTAAACTAAAACTTTCGTAGATGATGGGTGCTGTGTTGCTACTTCAGCCAGTTGGCCCGCCTGCGTCATTTAGCAGCTTATTTAAAAACTAAAGCGAGTTGGAAAACGTGCCCCTATGGAAAATGTGCCCCGGTCTCCCTAACTTTTTAACTTATTTAACAGTAGCCAAAAAACTGACAGTTTAAGTGTAGATATGTAAAGGTGGTTGATTGCTTGAATGACTAAACAATTAAATTATGGATTTTCTCATTAATTATGACATAGGATACAAATTCTAAAGGCCAAGATTCCTTTGGTTATTTAATGCTGTTCGATAAGAAAGGATGGGTGACCTTTTGGGAAAACCGCATTCTGATGCTATATTACGTCTTAAGGGAACTTAAAGAGCATGTTGTTTGCATTCTCTTGGAATAGCCTAGAGATGTCCAAAGGGGATTATTGGAAGCTGTAACCATATTAATCTTCGCAGAAAGTTTCTGCACCCCTTTTTGGCTGTCAAAAATTTTATGAATAGACCAATTTATTCAATATATATGTTATATACCTATTCTTAAATGATTTTTTTATCTTAAAAATGAATTCAATTATCTTGTCTTTCTTTCTAGAGTTATAAATGTTTCACTTTTGTGAATTCCAAAAAAGTTTCCCAAAAAATTGAACTATGATATTTTTCACGATCTTACAATAATAATTATTTACTTATCGGTACCTACGCTAGTAGAACATATAAAAATAAAATTATTGAATTCACACCTGATTTTTTTTCTTATCTTAGAAATCTTAAGAGTAAAAATAATTTTCAAATATGTTTTTCCTGTGATTCTGCTCGTGGGTCTGTGTGTATATCTTAATTCAAATTCACACTATAACTCAAGAAGTTTAGGCTATAGAAAGCTCATTTTGGTGCTAAAATTTCATATTTTTAAAATGAAGAACTGATTCGATTTTTAGTTATATAGCTATAGGTTCAGACCTCGGGTTAAAAAAATGAAGAAAAATTCGAACAATAGCTGAAATTTTCACACATGTTTATAATCTATAGTATTAATTAACTGCACCCTTGTGTCAATTATGGACTATTGTCTAAAATAAATTTTACATATTCAGGATGGTCCACAAATGGTTGGTTTGATTTATATTTCTTCTCAGGAGGGGCCTATAAGTCTCACTCTATAATTCCTTTTTCAACTTTTAATATAAAATACAGAAATACTAGTATATCCATTAGTAGTTGTAGTACTTACTAATATTAGATGGTAGGATGAAAATTATAAAATCAGCAAAATTTGCTGACGGCGTACCGAGTGCTGAAAAGTTTTCACTTTTTCTTTTTTTCCTTATATAATAGAACTAAATTAAAAAAATAAATTATAAATGCGTTTTCTAATTTAGAGAAATTTGCTCGTTATTTATTTTATGACAGTGAAAACCTACCCCATCAGGCATTTCATTTTACCTATTTATTAATCTATTTATTAATTTATTATAATTTATATATTGAAATAGAATATTTTAATTAATTTTCGATTGCCTGAAAGCATATAGGTATAAATGTAGATAAAAATTATTTAATTTAATTTAATTTCTGTTTAATTTGAATGGGTAAACTTAAAATTTTTTACCCATAAAAAGTCAAACATTCAATTAAAATGAAAATAATATTTTCTACATGTTATAATTAATATATGACAAAAAGGGTTTTTTACTAATGACAATCAAATATCAAATAAAAAAAAATATTAAATATAATTTTTTGAGCTTTACCCCTAAACTAAAGATAAAAGTAGACAATGAAGTCAATTGGTTAACTCCCTAAACACTTTGGCATTTTGTGGAGATATTTGGAAATTGGATATTTCAAAATAATTAAATAAATAAAATAGTACCTTGTTTCCAGCTATAGTAAAATAAAAAAAAACAGTTTCCAATCCCATATAGGCTTATAATAACTACTAACTAATCTTCCACACGTTTCCTTTGATTAGAACTTTTAGAGGAAATACTATTCTGTTGGATGGTCTTTCTATTATACCTATCTTTTTAGATTTCCGTATACTCTAACATAAAACTCAATATTGTTTATCAAACGAATAGTATCGACTTAAAATCAGACATTTTTAATGAAATATTCTCATCATCGGAAGCCCATTATTACAATATAGGAATTCCTGTAGGCTTGTAGTGAAACATTATTAAATTATTTGATTTGATTTTTGATCGTCAAATCTTATGACAACACCGTGACTTGGTATCCATTACAAAACATCTGGGTTTTCCCCTTCCCGTGGTTTTTTTTTTATACCCAGTCATATGTAAAGTCCCGAAGATGGGTAAATAGTTCGGAATATAATAATACCTATTGAGCTTTTTAAACATATTATATTTTTTTACTGTGAAAGACCACAAAAATCACTTTAAAGTTAAATTCAAGTCATTTCTTTGATTCGAACATATAACTTTGTGATAAAATATTAATGCTCTGGATGAAAGACCGCATTATATCTAGTATTTTTCCCCCACTAAACTTCTTACCTAATATAAGGCTCAAACATACAAATATCACTCCCATCTGCGAAAAATGAGCCCATTCTCTTGGCACTCTGGATGCAATTGAGAGGCGAGAAATAAGACTTAGAATTGTTCTAGCCTTATTTAGCTCGCTTGAATTCATGGCCTACAGTAAAACCATATCTGTCCTTTTCATAAATCAGTGTTTCTCAACCTTTTTTGGTTGACGGCACACTAAAAATATCTGGAATCATTTGCGGCACACCTAAATATAAAAAAATGTAAAAGTTGTATGATACAAAAAAAAAATGAAGTAATTACAAATACTATTTCAAAGTTACAAAACCCATGCAATTTTAATTATTTGTCAAAAACGCTCGCGGCACATTTGACAATCTCTCGCGGCACACAGGTTGAGAAACACTGGCTTAGAGAGCCCAAAATCTAAACAGTTCTCCGCATTGAAAATATAAAAATTTTGCTACAGAACAAACTTTCTAAGACGATTTCTTTTTATGAATTTAATTTTTCTATTGAATGATAAAAATGAAGAAAAAAGTAAAACTTTTTCACGACCCAGTACGTTCGCCAGTTAGAACAAGTATTTTTTTCACATTATTGTCTGAATTTTATTGAAGTTCAATTAAATATTTGCTCTCTCTATAACGAGTATAATTTTGATCCAAGAGCAAAAGGCCATTCCTAGAATAATAGAAATTAAAAATTGAATCTTTAATAGTCTGAACAGGTCTTGACTTGCATTTCCTTCGCTATAAAGGAAGAAGTTAGATAATTCTATCCACACCCTTTTTAGTTATTTTCCTCGATCGGATTCTAATGAAAGAATCGCCCCCCGCACATTTATTAATTAAGAAAAAAAGTGAAAAATTTTCCAAGACTCGGGTCGCTAGATATGCCGTAGTAATTAATAATAAACTTAAATATAAATTGTTTATTTATGCCTATATTATGACTTCGCACACAGGTTGAAAAACACTGTCATAAATAGAGATATTACCATGACCTTTGATGTACCGAGATAATGAAAATAATCCCTCCTGAAAACTCATTTCTGGAAAATACCTGGTTTTTAAAAATACAACACCTTCGCGGTTAAATTAGATTCAAATCAAACAAACGCTATCGCCAAATTAATTATCTCTAGGACTATTAAAAAGTGAAACCCGAAGGGTTTACACCATCTTTGGAATTATTTGAAATTACTTTGGAATTCATTAGATAATCTATAGTCATCTATTGTCTTCTACTTGGAAATGAAAGTGGAAGTGGAAGATGGTGTACATGATTTTAGGCCCTCGGTGAAACCCTTCTTGGTCTTTCCTGTAACATAATACCTCCACTCTATCAAAATACACATCCAGATATCATATAAGTACCTATCTTCAACTCCGACTCCGAACCCTGGAATTTATCTACATATATAACATTTATTTATCAGAGACCAAAGTTTTGAAGTTGTGGCAAATCATTATCAGTCTTTTTTATTAATAAAAAATATCTTCATAGGATATAATGTGAAAGTATTGCGATCCCCTGTCTGGGTCCTGACTCTTTAAGAGCTTATATAGGGTGACCACGAGAAACATTTACGTTTTAGAAATAAAAAAACAATATTAATTTTTCAAGATACTATTTATTTAACTTAAGTTACATAGTTGTGGTTATACGCCATTTACTTTACGTAGAGAAAATGATGTCAGGAAGGTGACGTCCTTCTTCCCTGAGGCAATTTTCTATTCTGTCCAGGAAGCTCCTCCACAGGTCCTGACAGGTCACCTGATTTCAAGATTTGGAGATGTGCACTGGCCTCCTCGATCTCCGGACCTTAACATGTGTGATTTTTATTTGTGGGGACATTTGAAAGAGCAAGTTTATCGACATAAACCCCGTACTTTAGATGACTTGAAAGCGGCGATACGTACTGAGGTGGCGTTGATCACTGAGGATACACTGGAACGAGTGTGGAGGAGCTTCCTGGACAGAATAGAAAATTGCCTCAGGGAAGAAGGACGTCACCTTCCTGACATCATTTTCTCTACGTAAAGTAAATGGCGTATAACCACAACTATGTAACTTAAGTTAAATAAATAGTATCTTGAAAAATTAATATTGTTTTTTTATTTCTAAAACGTAAATGTTTCTCGTGGTCACCCTTGTATCTCAGAGATGAAAAAAGTTAATTTCATTTTGTAACTTCTAGGTGGAAGGAATCGATGCCCTTAATAGTTGGAAACCGGATTTAGGACATAAAACCGGAAATTGTGGTCCCCAGAGGGGCCAAGGGAAAATCCATTGGTCAGTGCGTATGTACGTATGTACCCCCCTGCGTTTCGCAACCATAAGTCTCAGAGCTACGAAATTCGAAACTTAAGCTCGATATAGGCTAGAAGGAGTACAGCAAGCTTTTGGTTGAAATCGGAAAACCGGAAGTGGACATTTACATGAAAGATTTTTCGTTTTTTTTTTTGATTTTCTCAAAAACGGCTCTAACGATTTTTTTAAAAATTAGTGTATTTATCAAGTGTCATGAGTTATTAGTTGTGTCAAATTTTTAATCCGATTGAAATAAAGGAAGGGGTTGTAAATTAGGAGTGTCGTAAAATAAATATTTTAATCGTTCATATCTCGTCTTCGGAAAGTCGCAGAGCCTTGAAATTTGAAACTTAAGCTATCTAGAGGCTACAAGAAGTATAACAAGATTTTGGCTAAAATAGAAAAACCGGAAGTTGATGTTTACGTACGTAAGAATGTACCCCCCCCCTGCGTTTCGCAACCATAAGTCTCAGAGATACGAAATTCGAAACTTAAGCTTGATATAGGCTAGAAGGAGTACATCAAGCTTTTGGTTGAAATCGGAAGACCGGAAGTGGACATTTACATGAAAGATTTTTTTTTTTTGATTTTCTCAAAAACGGCTCCAACGATTTTTTTTTAAAATTAGTGTATTTATCAAGTGTCATGAGTTATTAGTTGTGTCAAATTTTAAAAAAAAATCGTTGGAGCCGTTTTTGAGAAAATCAAAAAAAACGAAATAAAGGAAGGGGGTGTAAATTAGTAGTGTCGCGATGACTTCAAATAAATGAAAATGTGAAAGTTGTGTGGTGAACACACCAGTTGATTTAAAATAAATATCAATAAATATTTAAATATATATAAAACAATAATTACTTCCAAGAAGTTAATTTAATTATTAATAATATTTACTATTCTGCAAATTAACTTTTTGTAGCATTTTTACTATGCGTTTATTTTATTTCTAGGGCTTTTCAGGGCACTCTTAGACAGGCCGGTCGGGGCCTGTGCAGCTGCATCTGTTGTACTTGTCTGGTAACTGGACTAATTGTAATAATTTCAAAAAATTTAATATGTTACATTTTCCAAAATTAAGGGATGATTTTTTTTAAGTGAATACTTTATAGGCTCGCCAGGTACACATTTTTCCCGGGAGTGAATCGGAGAAAGAAATCGACAGTAACGAAATCGAGGCAGATCTCTCTCTCTCTCTTCCTCTTCACCGCGCTCCCTCCTCTCGCCGCGAAAGACATCACATCTCTCTCTCTCTTCCCTCTACTTCGTGCACTCTGCGTCAGGGGGAGTCGCTATTTTTTCAAAATAAACGTGATACTGCCAATATCGTCACTAAACATATATCATTGCAAATGAGAAGACCTATTAACTTAGATGTTCAGACGTTAGAAATAGTTGAAATATGTTCCTGCTCACAACGTTTTAGAAGACGATCAAATATGTATCATGTTGGCGATTTACATTTCACCCAATCAAAGCATTGTAGACATAATTCAATTCATCCATAGATCACTACTTGTATACACTGAAGTAAGATCACAGGAGCTTGGTACAAATGACCCGCCTCCGTGGTGTAATGGTCAGAGTAACTGACTGGCAACCGGAGGTCTCGGGTTCGATTCCCGGATACCCAGACATTTTTCTTAAGTATAGGGTCTGGTAATAAAAATTAAGTGGGAGATAAATTTAACCGAATTTATCGCGCGGAGAGGTTACCACTGCTCGAAGCCCCTAAAACTTAGTAAATTGGATATTGAATTGTATCTAAGTTTCTGAGTTGGCTCGTGATCCCGGCTTCTTTCCTTCTGCTCTGTTCTTTTCACGATGGAGGGGCCAGCCCATACAGGCCTTTAGGGGATCCACCTTCTGGTGTATCTCCTTCTCACATCAATATCATTAAAAAAAAAAAAAAAATGCCACTGATTTTAGCTGGAGATTTTAATGTTAACTTTGTTGACGAAAGTGTATAACCATTAATTACATTCCTCAAAGATAAATTTCAATTAGAAATGAATAATGATGTGCAACAATCTACTACTAAGTATGGCCAACATTAGATGCAGTATTTTCAAGATTTGTACATAAGATAAATTCAAAAACATTCATATCATATTTTAGTTACCAGAAACCAATTGTTTCTTTTATTGAGTCAAAAAATGAAGATGCCTGTGATTCTAATGTAGCTAAATGAAGTTGTAAATAAAGTTTGTACAAAATAAATTTCTATACAAATAACGATAAACATATTTTCATTATTTCACCTATTTTCAAAAAAAAATAAACAAATTCCACAACACCTATTTCAGTATTCATCCTCTATCGGCTGTCCCTGGACAGCCAAATTTTTAATAAATGGTGGAATTAGATTCAAATTTTCTGAGGCTGACGTAGAATAATCGTACTTCCCCAAATACGAGGTGTGTTCAAAAAGTATCAGGTCTTAGCCTAAGAAAAATACATTTACATATTTACTAAAAGCCTATTAATACTTATTCCTTCAAAGTAGTCTCTTTATAATTTTAGATTGTACACACTTCTTCCACCGGACTTCCCGCTTTTTTGGAAACATTTCTGCAAGTCCTCTTTTGTATAAAGTACAGCTGACTCATCATTTTTTACGATCTGTTTTCTAGATTGAAATCGGTTCTCATTCAATTGAATTTCCAATTTTGGTTTATTAATTGTTTTTCTGTATATAAATAAATCCCAAATTATTTGGGAGAAATTATTCCTCTATCAATGAAATTGAAAAATGGTTACTTTAAAAAGAAATATAAAATAACTATAAACAAATAAATATTGTAAAAAATAGACACAGATTTTCTTGCAGATGAAATTACCTGTGATAAGTAATTCTGAAATATATTGAGTTTGTATAAACCTCATGAGTTTTGGCTTCATTCACAGTGAAACTGTCCCCTTTGCGTTTTTGTTAATATATTTTTTTATTTTTATTACTTATCACAGGTAATTTCCATCTGCAAGAAAATCTGTGTCTATTTTTTACAATATTTTTTTGTTTATAGTTGTTTTATATTTCTTTTTTTTAAAGTAATGCTCATTTTTTTCGGAATTCCATTGATAGAGTAACAATTTCTCCCAAAATGTTTGAGTTTATTTATATACAGAAAAACAATTAATAAACCAAAATTGGAAATTTAATTGAATGAGAACCGATTTCAATCTAGAAAACAGATCATGCAAAAAATGATGAAACCAGCTGTACTTTATACAAAAAGAGGACTTGCAGAAATGTTTCCAAAAGCGGGAAGTCCGGTGGAAGAAGTGTGTACAATCTAAAATTATAAAGAGACTACTTTGGAAGGAGTAAGTATTAATAGGCTTTTAGTAAATATGTAAATGTATTTTTCTTAAGCTAAGACCTGATACTTTTTTGAACACACCTCGTATTTGGGGGAAGTACGATTATTCTAAATCAGCCTCAGAAAATTTGAATCTAATTCCACCATTTATTAAAAATTTGGCTGTCTCGGGGACAGCCGATAGAAGTGAATACTGAAATAGGTGTTGTGGAATTTGTTTATTTTTTGAAAATAGGTGAAATAATGAAAATATGTTTATCGTTATTTGTATAGAAATTTATTTTGTACAAACTTTATTTACAACTTCATTTATCTACAGTAGAATCAGAGGCATCTTCATTTTTTGACTCAATAAAAGAAACAATTGGTTTGTGGTAACTAAAATATGATATGAATGTTTTTGAATTTATCTTATGTAAAAATCTTGAAAATACTGCATCTAATGTGCCAATTAGTATTAGATTGTTGCGCATCATTATTCATTTCTAATTGAAATTTATTTTTGAGGAATGTAATTAATGGTTGTACACTTTCGTCAGCAAAGTTAACATTAAAATCTCCAGCTAGAATCAGTGGCATTTTTTTTTTTTTTTTTTTTAATGATATTGATGTGAGAAGGAGATACACCAGAAGGTGGATCCCCTAAAGGCCTGTATGGGCTGGCCCCTCCATCGTGAAAAGAACAGAGCAGAAGGAAAAGAAGCCGGGATCACGAGCCAATCTCAGAAACTTAGATACAATTCAATATCCAATTTACTAAGGTTTTAGGGGCTTCGAGCAGTGGTAAATTCTCCGCGCGATAAATTCGGTTAAATTTATCTCCCACTTAATTTTTATTACCAGACCCTATACTTAGAGAAAAAATGTCTGGGTATAGCCGGGAATCGAACCCGAGACCTCCGGGTTGCCAGTCAGTTACTCTGACCATTACACCACAGAGGCGTGGTCATTTGTACCAAGCTCCTGTAATCCTACTTCAGTGTATACAAGTAGTGATCTATGGATGAATTGAATTATGTCTGCAATGCTTTGATTGGTGAAATGTAAATCGCCGACATGATACATATTTGACCGGCTTCTAAAACGTTGTGAGCAGAACATATTTCAGCTATTTCTAACGTCTGAACATCTAAGTTAATAGGTCTTCTCATTTGCAATGATATATGTTTAGTGACGATATTGGCAGTATCACGTTTATTTTGAAAATAGCGACTCCCCCTGACGCAGAGTGCGTAGTAGAGGGGGAAGAGAGAGAGAGATGTGATGCCTTTCGCGGCGAGGAGAGGCGCAGTGAAGGGAAGAGAGAGAGAGAGATCTGCCTCGATTTCGTTACGGTCGCGTCGGCGGTCGGTTTTTTCTCGATTCACTCCCCGGGAAAAATGTGTACCTGGCGAGCCTATAGAAGTATTCACTTCAAAAAAATCATCCCTTAATTTTGGAAGAAATGTAACATATTAAATTTTTTGAAATTATTACAATTAGTCCAGTTACCAGACAAGTACAACAGATGCATCTGCACAGGCCCCGACCGGCACCGATCAGAGTGCCCTGAAAAAGCCCCTAGAAATAAAAATAAACGCATAGTAAAAATGCTACAAAGCTAATTTGCAGAATAGTAAATATTATTAAATAATTAAATTAACTTCTTACGGAAATATTCATTGTTTTATTATTATTTAATTATTTATTGATATTTATTTTAAATCAACTGGTGTGTTCACCACACAACTTTCACATTTTCATTTATTTGAAGTCAGCGCGTCACTACCAATTTACACCCCCTTCCTTTATTTCGTTTTTTTGATTTTCTCAAAAACGGCTCCAACGATTTTTTTAAAAATTTGACACAACTAATAACTCATGACACTTGATAAATACACTAATTTTTAAAAAAAATCGTTGGAGCCGTTTTTGAGAAAATCAAAAAAAATCCAAAAATTTCATGTAAATGTCCACTTCCGGTCTTCCGATTTCAACCAAAAGCTTGATGTACTCCTTCTACCCTATATCAAGCTTAAGTTTCGAATTTCGTATCTCTGAGACTTATGGTTGCGAAACGCAGGGGGGGGGTACATTCTTACGTACGTAAACATCAACTTCCGGTTTTTCTATTTTAGCCAAAATCTTGTTATACTTCTTGTAGCCTCTAGATAGCTTAAGTTTTAAATTTCAAGGCTCTGCGACTTTCCGAAGACGAGATATGAACGATTAAAATATTTATTTTACGACACTCCTAATTTACAACCCCTTCCTCTTTTTTAATCGGATTAAAAATTTGACACAACTAATAACTCATGACATTTGATAAATGTACTAATTTTTAAAAAAAATCGTTAGAGCCGTTTTTGAGAAAATCAAAAAAAAAACGAAAAATCTTTCATGTAAATGTCCACTTCCGGTTTTCTGATTTCAACCAAAAGCTTGCTGTACTCTTTTTAACCGACTTCAAAAAAAGGAGGAGGTTCTCTATTCGACTGAATTTTTTTTTTGTGCCTATGTTACCTCATATCTCCGCCAATTGTGAACCGATTTTGAAATTTTTTTTTGCATTGGGTCCAGTCTACGTTCCGATTGGTCCCATTTTTTTTCGTAGGTATTAGACCTTTTTTGTTAGGTTTGTTCAGGACTAACTTCTTTGTTTATGAACCGATTTCGATGATTCTTTTTTTATTGGAAAGGGGGTATCTTAGGGATGGTGCAATATTAATTTGGTCAAGTTCTGATGATAGGATCACTATTAATAACATCACTAAAAGAGAAAAATAAAAAATTTTAAGAAAAAAATAAAACCGACTTCAAAAAAATTAAATGCAACAAATAAAATACACTAAAAGGTATAAAATAATTATTATCTTATTTAGTTACAACTAAACGACGAAATATTAACATGAAATTACTTTTTGAAGTCGGTGCCAAACATATACCTTTTATGAATCGCACTCGACGGATCTTACTTAGTACGTTTGGTGGGTACGCTCGCTTATAGGTATAGTTTGTTTGGCACCGACTTCAAAAAGAAGTAAAGACTTTATGGTTGGAAACACAAGGTGGTACCTAAATACGTACATACGCACTGACCAATGTATTTTGGACCCCTTTTAGCGTCGTTTGATGATACAATTTGTGGGTTTTTATGTCCTAAATCCTGTTTCCAATTATTAAGGGCAACGATTCCTTCCACCTAGTATGTTATCAAGATGAAATTAATTTTTATTTCATCTCTGAGATACAAGCTCTTAAAGAGTCAGGACCTAGAATGGCTATCGCAATACTCTCCCATTATATTCTACGAGCAGTACCTGGCGTGCCTACGGCACCCGGCCCTCCGGGCTGGTGGCCCTGGCGGGCAGCGTCTCGAGATGTGATTATTAGCTGTCCGTAATTATATGTTTTGAAAAAAATATTTTTTTGAATAATGAATATTGATCAAAGAAAGATGAAAAAATATCATTAAATGCTTTATAAATACTTTATTAGAGCATGCAACCATTTCTCTCGAAGTTCCCGATCGGTTGGAAACCTATTTCTTTTTTAATAATACATTTCAATATTTAAATTTATCTAAAAAGTGTCTCTAAATTAATTATATATAATAATTTTAAAATTAATTTATCTACTAAAATTTCAAATGACCCGCGCAGTAATAAATTAAGAATTAATCTCATTATCCCATTAAATCATATCTCATTAAAACTTATATTATAAATTAAATATATATAATATATATATATATATTTTTAAAATTAATTTGTCTACTAAAATTTTAAGAATTTATATTTTTCTTAAATTCAAAAAAAAAAAATAATTTTCGCGGTATGAATTATTTCCAAAAATTAAATATATATTAATATATAATATATTTTAAAATTAATAAATTTGTCTACTAAAATTTCAAATGAGACACGCCGTAAATCTAATATTCTAAGCTATATATAGAGGAATATATTAATATATAGAGATATTATAGATAGAGAATATAGAGATTTTTTATTTGACAATTTAATTCATCACTAAAAAGTCGCATAAGAAACGGTGATTTTGTCACTATGACAGCGAAAAGGAGTTTACCCTAACTTTTCCGGTGACCAATCGACTTGATTGGGAAATAATGGAATTGAAATAATTATCGGAAAAGAGGTTTTTTTATCTAATTAGATTTTTCCTCTTATTAAAAACAAGGACCAAAGATGAATAAGGACACTCGATGGTGGAGAAGTAATCTCCGGAATCGAAGCAAAAATACAATGTATACATTAATTAATGTAAAATAATTGGTTTAATAAAATTTATAAAAAAAATAAAAAAGACCCTAACTTTTCCAGCGACAAAACTGAACCTATGCTTTATTTTTTTCAATTACTTGTTTTATTTTATTTAATTGGTTTTTTTATTTTAAAACCCACTAATAGGTTAAAGCAAATATTATTATATTATATTAAAATTAGAAATTTTTTGTTTGTTTTTTTAATTAACAGGTGTCTAAATCTCTAAATCATAACAAAACAGGTGTGTTTACAAATAAAGTGGTTCAAGTGGCTTTTTTTTTTATATAGCTTGGAAACAAATCTTATTTAATTTTATGTTTTTATTTCAGATCCTATACGATTATTTTTTTTTTATTTTTATTTTCCTATTTATTTTTTTATCAAGTTGTTTATAAGAATTGTATTTTTAACAATTGCACTTTTCCTCTGAAATTAAATAAACTAATTTATGTCTTAATTTTGTAAATTTTGTGATTTACGTATTGATTCATTAAATTGTCTTACCGGAAATTACACTCAAGCTTTTTTTTGGGTCGAAGTAAACTTGATATTTTATAATTCGAGGTTTTGTTGCCTTTGGGCAATTTAACTCAAAAAACTACCAGAAAAAATTACTTGTCCTACGGACTCGTAATTTTTTCACAGGTAGATTTTTTTTTTCGTTTAGTTGCCAGGCAACAAAATTCTCAATAAATGTCAGGTTTGCTTCAGCGCGTGTAATTATAAGTGACAATCTAACTATTAAGTTGCTTTTTCTCCCACATCGTGCGCTAAAAGGCGCCACGAAGTATTGTCTGACAATGGCTTTTATATATATATATAGATAGAATATAAATGTGAAAAAATGAGCGCCTTAATTAAGAAGACGAATTTGCAGGGATTTTATATGTAAAAATAAATAAATATAAGTAGTCAGGGACACATGAGGGAGAGTCAGCAGTGTGGACGTATGTATCACGATCTACTGGCGGAGTCAATTAAAACATTCTTGGTGGATTCCCGTTAGGAGCAGGTAGGCAGGCAGATAGGTAGGTAGGTAGGTAGGTGCCGGGTCAGTGATTCTAATGGAGCACAGTCAGCAAACACACACACCTGAGCCATCCATAGACGCTGGACATAGACAGGTACTCACTCAATTGGCTACACCCACAACCTACCCTTAATTTGAAGAAGACAACAGGCTAATAGCTAGCTAACTAACTGCAAATGGGCAAGCACGTGCCAGGGAACGTGGGGAGCCGATTAAAAACGATGCTATGAGAATTCCTAGCTAGATTAATAAATAGCAGCTATAGCTAGTATGGAATTGTGAACAAAGAAATAGAAAAGAAATAAAATCATGGTGGGAAATGATATTTCTTGACATTATTAAATTCGATTAAATAAAAAAATAAACGGATGTGCCCATCTACATGACTTTACCTACCCCCTCTTTTATATTTAAAAAATAATTTTAAACTATTTTAGGAAAAACCCACTCTTCATTTGTGAAATTTCGTGCAAATCGATCCCAGGGCATAGGACTAATATTGACTAGTTCTAATTTTCTGAATCCCACCTACCATTTTGATCCGCGAAAAAAATATTTATACTTTATGTTAATTTGATAGTATGTAGTATTTTTTATTATTATTATTATTATTATTATTATAAGACCCTTTTATACTAAATTCCACTTTTTTTTTTTTGACGTGACAACGTCTTATAATTCGATGGAGCCGGCTGCACGCACGAAAAAACATGACTCATGCGGCGTTACCTCGCTCTGAGGCGTTCCATTTAAGGCTTGAAGTGCAAGCGAGAGCGCGGAACGAGCGACAAAGATTGAGGCGGGCTTTTTAAAAGCTACAGTTACAAAAATTTTAATGATGTTTCCAAATTTTAAATTTAAGATTTATGAACAATAATTTAATCACAGTTTATTCTTATAATAAATTATTCAAAATTATTACTTTTTTACAACAAATTACAATTAAATTTGCAAAAATAATTAAGTAACTAATTGAACAACAACTTTTATTCAGTTTACTTGCTGAAAGAAATAATGTCAATACAAAATTTATTATTATAAAATAATAAAATCAAAAATTAAATTTTAACAGTCGAGTAGAAATTTAAACAATAAATTTTATTCAAGTATTTTGTAAATTTAAAATGATTTTCTGAACGAAGAATTTTATGAAAAAAATCGGTTGTCTGTAAAGTCGGTTTACTGACGATAGTTGAACGTGACAACGTCATAAGAAAATACCATTCCATCAGTATTTTCTTATGACGTTGTCACGTTCAACTATCGTCAGTAAACACTTTAGGAACAACCGATTTTTATTATTATTATAAGACCCTTTTATAGCTAAATTTAATTTTTTTGTTTTTTTTAGTTTGAAAATTTTATAATTTTAGATTAAACTTTTTAACACCCCCCCCCTTAATTTTGGCCCCCTCCCTCATTTTGGGTCCATTAGCAATTAATAATATTCTTCTTTTAAATAGGAGACTTTTCTATTGTAAATATCAGCTTTTTTCGATTTTTGTTTGAAATTTTTTTATTTTAAATTATTTTTGAACCCCCCCTCTTTTTTGGGTCACTATCAATTTCACATAGTGAGTCATTTTCATAAGGTCGTATAGGGTGCATATGCGAAATTTCGTACAAATCGATCAAAGGGTCTAGGACTTATATTGATAATTCTATTTTTTGAACCCCCCCCCCAATTTTGGCCTCCGAAAAATAATAAGTCTCTTTTTTTATTATAGAGCTCATTTTATAGTAAATTCCATTTTTCTTGTTATTTTTTTTAGTTTGAAAATTTTATAATTTTAATTTTTTAAGAACCCTAAAACTACATGTGAAATTTCGTTTTGATATTCACACTAGTTTTTGAGCTAGAGCGTACACAAAATTTGGTAACATACTAACAGACATTTTGACAAAATAATTAATATCTCGTAAAATATAATTTTTTCGATGTTCACTCATTAGGGCTTTTTTGTAGACCAAAACGCCATGGTTTCGCTCAATTTTTTTTTATCAAAATAGTTTCAGCCGTTTTTTAGATATTTCGAAAAAACGAAGCAAAAAAAACACTTTTTTCATGCACGATTACAATACTTGACCATACCCTGTATGGTAAAGTAAAAAATAATGACGAAATCAAAGGGATATCTAAATTAAATGAAATAACTTAATACATGTAGCCCTCCTATCCTGCAGCTCGGAATCTTATAACACGATTTAGCTTGCGAAAATGTTTGCATCTACAGCGCTAGATGATAAAACTTAACCGTATTTATTTTTAGCATAATATGTTAATTTTTGCAGCAATTTCACCCCCCCACCCACACACACAGGAAATTTTTAGTTTACTGGCGCATTCTGCTTCTTAGCCCCGTCCGTCCGTTTGTCCTTACTTGTCCTCGCTAAATAAATTAACACTAATTCTAGGCTACTTTTTTTGAATTGCGACTAAACCACTTGTTTGTTTATTTAATAAGTTTTTTCGAACTTAGCCCCCCTTATTGTACTGACTCTGGGTCTCTCAGAACACGGTTTCACACAACACGGAATTTTCTAGGAACCTATCTACCTTGTTATACGAGGGTTACTTGTATATAATATATCGCTGGTCCGGAAGAAAAACGTCACAAGTCAAAAAATACGATATTTGAGTTATTCATACCATATTTTATAAAAAAATATATTCTATTCGCTAGAAAAATGACATACGTCTAGTTCAAGTTCCGGTCGGTAGAAAGCTGTTCTGTCGTTTTTCACTTGCTACGAAGTGTTTTCGACGCTGTCAAGAAGATCGTCATAATTCAGTATTGTGCCATCCTTCGTTAAGATACTATGTTCAAAATGTCAAGAAAAACGACCCAAATAGGTAAGAGCCCTTGTTTGTATACGAATTTTAAGTTCTGTTATCAACAAAATTGACCCAACTAGAAATATGACGTAGTACCAAGTAAAAAATATTAAGAAAAAATATCTAGAAAAACGTCAGAAGTCAAAATATAATAATTTATAATATTTTTAAGAGGAATATTGTAGAGATAAATTGTTGAATATAATTTTCATGAAAACTTAACTAAAAGTCCTAATTTTGGTAAATCGCATTTACTCCAAAAACTTTATGTAAAGAAGTTACAGCAACTTCAACTTTTAAGAAAATTTCAATCGTCTCTACTGAAAAAAGTTAATTTTTGACTTACGACGTTTTTCTTCCGGACCAGCGATATGGTAAATTTTAAATTATTTCGTTATAAAATTATCGTGACCGAAAACCCGTTAACACACGAAACATGACCTATATACATGAAGATAATAGCTGTATTCAAGAAGCTAATTAAACAAATATTCATTAAAAACTCAAAATATGTTTGTTGTTGTTGTTTTTCCTCTCACAATTAAATTGTTTCCAAGTTCTCATAAATTTAAAAAAAAGGCTATTATTTTACACACGTGAAGATATTCCTATACTCTTATCTATTTTCAATTTGGATTAATTTCTAATTCTCCATTCCTTGGCTGGCAATCTATAAGTAGATATTTTCAAAAGCATTTCTCTTTCTCTCCTGGCTTTTTTCGGGCAACAAGCCAGAGGTCTTCCAGACACGTCGGTCGCTAAGGAAACAGCAAGTAGGTATCTACCAATAGGTATTTATGAGTAAAAGTATGACCTTGTTTATTTATTACCTACCTACCTACCACTTTCTTTAATATAAGAAAAATTCCTATAAAATAGTATCATGCCATGTTCATTATAAAAAAAAGTACTTTTCTGTTTCTTTTTTAGGAAGAAGCCAGGCAGGCTGTGCTTACGTGCCAAAAAAGTTTAGATAGATCATTGGACTCTGGAGCTAAAAACAATCTCTCGAATACTATTAAGAGTGATGAATGGTGAAAAAAATGGGCAACAGATCGAGTTACTCATTAAAAACTCATTTTATTTGAATTATTATCACAAATGAATGAAAAAGTAATAATAATAGTACACTTTCATTGGTTTCCTCTTAAAAAGCCTATTAATTCCATATTCATTAATTTTCAAACTAAAAACATAGAATGTTAGTACTTACCAATGCTTTTTTATAAAAAATAAATCAGAGAGTGTGTCCTCTTCTTGATGAAAAAACTGGTACATACCTACCTATATAATTATCCGAATTTTGATTAAGGGCAAATTTTATAACTTGAAATTTTATTTAAAAAAAGCGTCCAAGCTATCTATATATATAAAATTCTTTGCCCGATACACTCACTCACTCATCATCAAAACAGCCAGAACCACTGGACATAGAAACATGAAATTTGGAGAGGATATTACATCTATGACATAGGGGCTCACTAAGAAAGGATTTTTCGAAATTCGACCCCTAAGGGGGTCAAAGGGGGCAAAGTGTGTTTTCACTGATTATGCGATATCTCTTAAGGACGATAAAATATCTACTTGCTTTTTACTTATAAAAATACTAAATTAAAATATCTAAAAACTAATTTCAGGATTTTTTGAAATTCGACCCCTAAAGGGGTCAAAAGGGGCAAAATATCTTTGCAATGTGTTTACACTAATTATGCATTTTCAATTAAGAACGATAAGATATCTACTTGATTTTTACTTAATAAAATTCTAAATACAAATATCTAAAAAGTAATTTCAGGATTTTTTGAAATTCGACTCCCAACTATCCAAAATGTGAGTGGGGGCAAAAATTAAAACTCTCTCCTATCTTGATCAAATTTTGTAGAGTTATTCTTTATTACTTTAAGAAACTATTCCTGTAAAAATCAACTATCAAAATTGACTGTATGGGGGCGAAAGGGGGGGGGGGGGGGGCAAAATATAGAAATTTTTAGCTTTTTTGTACATTTACTCTTTAGAAAACTGAGAGTTATTTATTTGCAAATATCTAAAAAATAATTTCAACCTCCCAAAATGTGAGTGGGGGCAAAAAATTAATACTCTCTCCGATATAGATCAAATTTTGTAATGTTAGTTTTTAAGACTATATAAAATGTATGCTGTAAAAATCAATAGCCAAAATGAGTGCGTGGGGGCGAAAGAGGGGGCAAAATATTACAAATATATATTACAGACCTAATAATCACATGCCGAGACGCCGCCCGCCAGGGCCCTGCCCGGAGGGCCGAGCACGCCTCTACAGCTCGTATTATTATAATTAGAAATATTCTATCTGTTATTTCTCATAAGTTCGGATATATATTAATAAATTCATTCATTCTAATTATGTTACCATGGCAACAACAATATATTGTATTATTATTATTATTATTGAGATAGAAAATAAACAAACATGTTCTTTGTTCTAATATGTACTAGGGTGGTCCTTATTTTGGGTATTTTCGAATTTTTACGCTGACAGAGGCTCATATGGTTCGAAATAAATAAAAAAAAAATATCCCCCAAGTTTCAAGTCACTATCTCAATTTTAACCTGTGCCCCACAGCGATGCAAGTTTCCCATTTAAATAACATGGGGTTTTTGGCATTGAATGATCAATTTTTTATTCGGCCAAAGTAATGGTTCAAAAAATTTGAAACCCTGTAGACTTTGTCCTTATAATAGTAGCTTATTCTGAAGGATTGATCATTCAATGTCAACAACTTCATGTTAATAAATGGGAAACTTGCATCGCTGTGCAGCGGCAGGTTAAAATTGAGATAGGGGCTTGAAACTTGGGGGATATTTTTTACTTTCACATTTATATTCTATGGAATACAATGGGGGAAATATTGCGATCGCCTGCCTGGTTTTATTTATTTAGAACCATATGAGCCTCTGCCAGGGTAAAAATTCGAAAATAACCAAAATAAGGACTCATCATCATTGAGTATACAGTCCTAAGACTGGTTTGATGCAACAATCCGTCTCCACTCGACTCTGTCCCCCGCCAGCTGTTTGACCTCTCTAAATGTCTGGCATCCCATATCCCCAATTATTTGGTTGAAATATTCTAATCTGGGTCTTCCCCTTCCCCTTTTCTTTCCCACCTCCCCCTCCAAGATATCCCTAAGCAGTCCCCCATGTCTCAGTGTGTGCCCCATCATCTGACCTCTTCTCTTCTTCAGACTCTTCCACAAGGTTCTTCTTTCTCCGATTCTTCCAAGAACTTCTTCATTTGTAATTTTATCCATCCATTTGATATTCATCATTCTTCTGTAGCACCACATTTCGAAAGCCTCTAATCTCTTTCTCTCCGCTTTTCCAATTGTCCAGGTTTCACACCCGTACATGGCTATGCTCCATACATATGTCTTCAATAGCAACTTCCTGTTAATATAATATAAATAAGGACTACCCCTACTCTAAATACCTACCTATATAATTATCCGAATTTTGATTAAGGGTAAATTTGAAGGTAGTTGTTTCACAATATGGGTTTTCTTAGGAATAAATTCCAAAGTTAAGAGTTTTCAGACTCTTATACATTGCACTATACGGGATATCGGAAAGTTTACATACATATTTAATTATAATTAAGAAACTCTTCTTACCATTGTTATAAAAAACTAAACCAACATTAAACAATAACTAATACATTTTTTAAGAAAATTTTAATTCATAGTTACAACACAGTTTCTGAGATAATAATGAATAAATAATGAAAAATGTATAATGAAAAATTTACACTAAAAACAAGCTGGCAACAACGCATTTATTTAACCTAAAAAGTGGGTTAACTTTAGTAATTTTTTTGACGTTTTTTCGCTTCAGCCATTGTCGCAACAGCTTTCAATCGCTTATTAAGAACTTTTTGTTTTATAAATCTCCCTTTATAATGTACTTTATCTGACATTTCTATGATAAAATATATACAAGCTCGGACAGTGTTGCCAGATTTGTCAAACGAGCACGGGATTGGCTAGTAGTGGTACATAAACAGCAAAAAGTTTTGGGCTTATGAATTATGAATCCTTATTGTCTGTTCTATATACTCTAGCATTAACTTTTTGCTAGTATTGTCGCGAAACAACTACCTTAACTAATTAATTAATTCTAATTAGGTTGCCATGGCAACAACAAGTGTATTTATTATTACTGAGATAGAAAATAAACAAACATGTTCTTCATTCTAACTAATATGATGTACTGTACTTCATAATTTATTTGGTAATTATATTGAATATTAAAACGTTACATCAAGTTCAATTACTCGATCGTAAGTATATAGGTAAATTCGTTTTGTTATAATATAAACAGTAATCTGGTCACTTCACAAACGGGTATTAATTTCACTGAAATATGCATCTATAGAATTAATTAAATTTATATTTTTGCCGATAATTTTGGCCAGTCTGAAAAGTTTTTTGTATTCTAAATTAGTTATACAAAGAGAAACAAAGAGGTTGTCCTCTGCTTGATGCAAATAAACATACACACATATATATCGAGATGATATATCTGTATATATATATTATTTATTTGTTTGAGACTATAGTTTCGAAGACTTGGTCTTCATCATCAGTTCTAAACTGACCACCAGTGAAGGAACATCAAATTTTCAATATCCATACGGTATTGACTCCATGAAAAACAATATTTATAATTAAAAAAGACTGATGATGAAGACCAAGTCTTCGAAACTATAGTCTCAAACAAATAAATAAATATATATATACAGATATATCATCTCGATATATATGTGTGTATGTTTATTTGCATCAAGCAGAGGACAACCTCTTTGTTTCTCTTTGTGAATCAACAACTCTGCTACTCTCGGCAAAACAAAAACTTTTCAATGTATGATTAGTTAAATGAATAAATAAAATTTTGAAAATTTTTAGAAGCTTTTAAAATTTTAAATATAAATTTATACTAGGTAGATTCTAATCAAATACCATATTGATTTAAACTAAATTGTTAAGTGGCTCTTTATAGTAGTTTACTAGGATATCTCTTGTAAATTGATCCCTATAAGGTGGCTCTTCCGTCTTAAATAGGATGCGTGACCCCCTGCCCTAGCAATGCACGCCTCGGGGCCCCTCCCTTATGTTCCAGGATAGCATGCTGAAAACAGGATGGTAACGGTCAGTAAAGCCCACTTTAAGTCATATAACAACATCAAATTTTAAGTTCGGGGACCCCTAGTGCTAAATTGACTATTGGATAAACGAGGTCCTGACTCGGTTCCATAATACTATCGAAATAACAATATTAAAACGGGATATTATATATGTTGCAGTAAAAACCCGTTTTTAGTAAGAACGGGTTCTTACTAGTTAAAACGCGTTTCACTGAATACCTTTGTGGCAACTAGAATTTACTGATGTTGGTTGAGTTTGGTTCAAAGGTCTAGAATCTTCATTTTTGACCTTCCGCCTCATTTTGGGTGTTTATTTTCAAAAAATTTTAAACGAAAATGTCAAAAATTACATCCTCTACAACTTTGCTTCTAATTTTTGACATTTTCGTTTAAAATTTTTTGAAAATAAACACCCAAAATGAGGCGGAAGGTCAAAAATGAAGATTCTAGACCTTTGAACCAAACTCAACCAACATCAGTAAATTCTAGTTGCCACAAAGGTATTCAGTGAAACGCGTTTTAACTAAAAACGGGTTTTTACTGCAACATATATTAATCAGTAGAGATTGTGGTGTTGGTGCAAGGTGAAACATCTTTAATAAAGATAAGAGTAAATAGATATTTTATTTAATATGGATTTACTATGAGTTAAGGATACTGGGTCACTTATTTCACATTAAAATTAAAAAATTAAAAGATATAAAAAATTTTTTCTTTTTCAATATATATATTTCGGGCTATCAACCCATCTTCAGGAAATACAGAAGGACTAAAAAAATAGTTACCTTCTGTATTTCCCGAAGATGGGTCGATAGCCCGAAATATATATATTGAAAAAAGAAAAAAATTTTTATATCTTTTAATTTTTTAATTTTAATGTGAAATAAGGTGACCCAGTATCCTTAACTCATAGTAAATCCATATTAAATAAAATATCTATTTACTCTTATCTTTATGAAACTAGCTGACGACCGGGCCTTCGGCCCGGCGTCACCTAGCCCCTGGCGGGGAGCGTCTCGTTCATACCAATTTAATAATTGAAATTTAAAATCTTACTGTAAGTATCGAAAGAATGTGCTGAATGAAATTGATTCAAAAATAAGGAAGAATAAGGAAAGATTTATTTAACACATTGCCTAAGCACGATCACTATCTGACCAATCAGAATCGTTCTAATAATTTAACGCTTTGGCATTGGCTATGCACTGGCCAATCAGATCGTTTCCACATACATATATATCCACATACTTTTCTATTTTATATATATAGATAGCAAAGGGTTTTTCAAATTTCCATTGATTTTCTTTTGAAATAGTTTTTGATTTTTAATAAACGTTCCCAGATTGTTCAATAAAATTTTAGTTAGAGACTATAGTTTTCGAAAGATTTGAACTTAATCATCAGCCTTTTTAGGTCAGAAATATTATAATTAAGATATAATCTCTTAACATAATTTGTTGAGTGACTAACTTACTATTACAACAAAAAGCGAATTTACCTACATCCAATTCAAACCAATATTAGTAATTATACTATTAAAAATAAACATTTTCATTTCTACCAAATAAATCATATATATTATGTGTACATAATATTCACTCTTTTAATCATCAAATTATTGTTATTGGAACCCAAACGTTTCGGGAAAAATTTCTCCCTTTATCAATGGAATATTTAGATTATGAAGGGTAAAAAAAAGTTTTACCATTCATAATTTAAAAATTTTATTGATAAAAGTCTCCCCGAAACGTTTGGATTCCAAATATATTATAAATATATTCATTTATATAATATAGGTTTACTTATCTTTAAATAAAAACTTCAATAGCGTAATCCGCAGTAGTCTCGTGATAAATATCTTTTTCAAATAAGCGCGGTCAAAAACAATTTTCATTGATATAGCAATTATTCTTTGTTATATTAATTAGAAAAATTGTAAAAATTTATTTAAAAAGAAATACTAAAAATATTTTTAAATTAATTTATAAGATCTTAGGAAATTGGATAAATAAATTGAATTCAGAGTTTTAT
This sequence comes from Euborellia annulipes, assembly GCA_023213315.1. NCBI lineage: Eukaryota > Metazoa > Arthropoda > Insecta > Dermaptera > Anisolabididae > Euborellia > Euborellia annulipes. The sequence goes on from JAKCPI010013849.1 coordinate 31,064, forward strand.
ATTGAATAAGACGGACGTTTCGTCACTATATTTGCGACTTCTTCAGCGACTTATTCTTCAACTCAATTGTCTGATATTATTATACGAAACATTCTATCTTTTTTAATTTATCTTATTCTTAAACACATTAATTTTTCATCACAGTTAAAACAAAGAACCACAGAAAGAGAGATATAGTGACGAAACGTCCGTCTTATTCAATATAAAACTCTGAATTCAATTTATTTATCCAATTTCCTAAGATCTTATAAATTAATTAAATTATGGATACGATTCACCAAACAATTATTTTTAAAAAATACAAATCTTTTTATAAAACAATCTTAAAAACGTATATGTTCTAAACAATAGAGAAAGCAACTTTTTCTTTTTTAGAAAATTTCCATTGATAAAGGGAGAATTTCTCCTGAAACGTTTGGTTTGAAGTATTAGGTTTTTTAAGATTGTTCTATAAAAGATTTGTATTTTTTAAATATTTTAAATACAATCAATACAATAAATATTTTTTCTATTCAAACAATTATATAAAATGGTTTCGATTTTGTGTCTTTGTGAGTATTATAATATAATATAATAGGGTATTTGATTGCTTAATGCCTAAAGAAGAGTTTTTCTCAATAGATAATTGTTTTGACATTCCATTGGAGATGAGAATACAAAACTTGTTTGGTGATTCAATCGTAATCGTCGAATCGTCGTCGCCATATGGCAGTTGATTCGCGATTGGCGATTGAATTTAGAAATTATCATCGGGTGAGACTCGATCGGAAAGGAAACAGAGTTTATAGGTATATATATATATATAAGAAGTAGGTATTTTTATTTATGTGCATCGAAACGTCCTTGATATCGATAGGCCCGGTTTACGAGTATGCTACAGACAATGACAAGGACAAACAATACAATATATATTCACTCTTGAGTGAGCATGATCTAGCTTCTAGCTCAAGAATTTTTCTTTTTTTTTAATGAATTGTGAACCGTCAGCATCCATTTGGTGGACATCTTTTTATGTCAAGTCACAAGTATTTGTGTTAAATAACTCAAAATAGATATATACATGAATAAAATTTCACGCTTTAATTTTAATATTATATAGTCTACAATATAGTAAACCATGCAGAATCAAATTCGATTTTTAATTATGAAATTATTTTATTAGAAATATCACCTAGTGAGCCATTTTCATAAGGCCTTATAGGGTGCATTAGTGAAATTTCGTACAAATGGCCTAGAACTTATATTGATAGTTTTTTTGAACCCCTCCCTCCCCCAATTTTGTCCCCCGAAAGAAATAATACTATCTTTTTTATTATAGCTAAATTTTATAGCATATGTCATCTTTTTTACTATACAGGGTATGGTCAAGTATTGTAATCGTGCATGAAAAAAGTGTTTTTTTTTTTGCTTCTTTTTTCGAAATATCTCAAAAACGGCTGAAACTATTTTGATTAAAATAAGCTGACGTGTTCTGATGTGGCCATCCACTTGACTTTACCATACAACCTGGCCCCTCACTTACATTAATATTTAATAAAATTATTTATAATCATGTAGGGGAGGGGGGTTAGTTTTTGCATTTTTAGACTCCTAGGGGCACACTGATTATGTATACAAAATTTGGTTGAGTTTGGTAAATGGCCAAGATTTTCATTTTTTGACCCCCCCCCCCCCCCATTTTGGGCGGTTAGTTTTTGCATTTTTAGACTTCTGGGGTCCCACTGATTATGTATACAAAATTTGGTTGAGTTTGCTCAAACGACCTAGATTTTTAATTTTTAACCCCCCCTCCACCCCCCTTAATTTTGGGTCGATATGCACCAAAATCTAATCAGCTCTTAATCTCAATGGACCAAAACTACGTGTGAAATTTGGTTTCGATATTCACACTAGTTTTTGAGCTAGCTCGTCCACAAAAATTTGGTAACGCACAGACTAACTAACTAACAGACATTTTGACAAAACAATTATTATCTCGAAAAATATAATTTTTTCGATGTTCACTTATTAGAGCTTTTTTGTAGAGCGAAATGCCATGGTTTCGCTCAATTTTTTTAATCGAAATAGTTTCAGCCGTTTTTGAGATATTTTGAAAAAAAAGAAGGAAAAAACCACTTTTTTCATGCACGATTACAATACTTGACCATACCCTGTATGGTAAAGTAAAAATTGGGCGAAACCATGGCATTTCGGTCTACAAAAAAGCCCTAATAAGTGAACATCGAAAAAATTATATTTTTCGAGATAATAACTGTTTTGTCAAAATGTCTGTTAGTACGTTAGTAGTGCGTTACCAAATTTTTGTGGACGCACTAGCTCAAAAACTAGTGTGAATATCAAAACGAAATTTCACATGTAGTTTTGGTGCATTGAGATTAAGAGCTGATTAGATTTTGGTTGAAATCGAACCAAAAATTAAGGGGAGGGGGGGTTAAAAATTAAAATTATAAGATTTTCAAACTAAAAAAAACCGAGAAAAATGAAATATACCATAAAATGAACCTATAATAAAAAAGAGAGTTATTATTTTTTTCGGGGGCCAAAATTGGGGGGGGGTTCAAAAAATTAGAACTATCAATATAAGTCTTAGAGCCTTTAATGGAAGACGAAATTTTGCACATGAACCCTATACGACCTTATGAAAATGACTCACTATGTGAAATTGAAGGGTGGGGGGGTCAAAAATATTTTCAAACAAAAATCGAAGAAAGGTGCTATTTCTAATAAAATAGTCTCATAATTAAAAGGAGATATTATTAATTGCTAATGGGCCCAAAATTAAGAGGGGGGGGTTCTTTCGTAAATAATTATAAATTATTTTAATTCAATATTAAATATAAGAGAGTGGCCAGGTGTATGGTTAAGGGTTTGGCTACTGGCCCGGCAAGCTTAGTTAGCGCTTGGGTTCGATTCCTAAGGGGACGAACCTCTCTGATATGCAATGTAAAAATATTTCAACTAATATCTATGATGTCCTTTAAAGTTAAATTCATTTAATAAT